>OY725492.1:600000-891596 GCA_963281255.1 Aphrocallistes beatrix | reverse complement strand
AATCAATTCCAGTCCATATCGTTAAAAGTGATTTTATGATCGAATTGATTGATCGTAGCATATAACACACTTTAATTGTTGTTAACAATCAAATTATAGACTCAAAATAGCTGTATTCAATCATTTATATGAAATAGAATCGTGTGAATGGCATTATAAATGTCTGATAATTGATTGGTTGTCACGTAAACCAATGAATTTCAATCACAAATAGTTCTTTTGATTGTATGCATAAGTCACTACTATTTTATTCCAATGTATTTGCATTATTAAATAATCGAATTTGATTGTCAGCACATTTTCTCACCTATCTCGGCGAGATGTGAACATTTCGCTTAGATTTTGAGCTTAATCCTAGATTCATCATTTGACACCTACATGCCAATTTTCGTATCTCTACGACTTGCCAATTCTTCAATCAATTCGGACATACAAACAACAAAAAAATCCTAGCATTTAATATACATAAGATAATGGGAAACGATAAATATTCTAATGATGGCTAGTTGTGCGAAGTTATCGTTTGAAATATAATGGGCTTCTGATTGTAATAATGGCATAAATGCTATTAGCTAAATATTAATGCGGAGGGTGGAGCTGAAACAAGTTTCCAACTAACGGTGACCTAAAAATATATTTAGAGTGCATAAATGAACTATATTCACCTTACATACATCTCTTTGTAGTTCCTTCAACTCCTCCAGTTAACTTCACAGTATATTCCATAAACAGCACTGCGATACAGGTAGAATGGAATGCTCCTGAATTGATAGATCAAAATGGAGTTTTAACACGATACCAAGTTACATACAATGGATCGGTTTTGGATACAACTGAAAGAGTTCTGAATCTAAGTATTAACACGATGTCTATAATTCTGACTCGACTTCTACCAAATGTTTATTACTGTGTATTGGTTCGCGTTGGAAACGGAGCAGGATTCAGTGAATTCAGTTCTCCAAATTGTACACGCACTCATGAAGCAGGTATATTTTATGCATATGAAAGGTAGACCGAAAAAAAATTGATTCGAAACTTAGGGCTTGCATAGTGAAATTTTGAGTGGTCATACTTTGCCTAGGGTCGAGAGAGAGGTTTTAAAAAATTCGTGGCAGGAAAATTCTTCGCGGAAATTTGGTCCCCAGAAACCTAAGTTGTTGTACAATGTGTAATAATGGAGGAAGTGGGCGCTTTTAAATGTGGAAATATGATGAGGGGACCGAAGGCTAATTGCATTTAAATGGAGGATTGGAGCTCGAAACCAGGTATCAGGAGGCTTTTGAGGTGGAGAATTAAAGTAGTTACATAATATCATGGCATTTTAGGCACATGATAATGTAATCATAATCATGGGATTTTGCGATAGCCATAGCTTATGTATAAGCTTGTACTGTCTAGATATCTTGAATTTTAGCCGCTATGACTCGAAATCATCCGAAAATGGGGATACAGTGGATGCCAGTGATATTCTTATTTATGCATTAGATACGATAGCGACGAATTTTCCGTCAAAAGTTTTCCTGCTACGAATTTTCGCCATTCATTTATTTGGTGCTCTCAGTAACATACACGACCGTGTATTAAGTAGGTCATATATGCCAACTCAATCCGACATGCCTTATTTGACTTATTCGTGGTTAGAATATGACTAAGTTAGTTTCATTACAAGATTTCATATTTAATTTAAACACCATTATACCACAGATCAAAGGAGCCCGTATTATACCCATGATTGATTAAATATTCTATGTTAATGATTCTGTACTATTAATATTAATATCTAAAAAAGATTAGTGTTGTATTTACCTACATGCATCTCTCTCTAGTCCCTTCAACTCCTCCAGTTAACTTCACAGTTTATTCTTTAAACAGCACTGCGATACAGACAGAATGGAATGCTCCTGAATTAATCAATCAAAATGGAGTTTTAACAAGTTACCAAGTTAGATATCGTGGCTTAGTGTTGGATACAACTGAAAGATCTTTGAATCTAAGTATTAACACGATGTCTGTAATTCTGACTGGACTTCTACCAAATGTTTATTACTGTGTAATGATTCGTGTTGAAAATGGAGCAGGATTGAGTGAATTTAGTTCTCCAAATTGTACACGCACTCACGAAACAAGTAAGATTTAGCCATAATTAAATATACATATATAATATATATATATATATCTCCTTACTATTAAAACTCGATTAATGTGTATCGAGTTTATACAGTATATTGTAAAATACTACTGTATATATATTGATTGGTACATTCAATTCGCAATATAATAGTACATTGATTTGAACCTCATAGATATATCTTGTTAAAATAACATAATAGCTCATTCTAATCAATTTGTATGTACAGTAGAACTCGGATAAGACCTAAAGGGACCATAAATTGATACAAAACACATGCTTCAATTTAATTATACTTTCTAACCATACTATTATTTAGAGTGCATTATTGAACTATATTCACCTACATACATCTATTTCTAGTTCCTTCAACTCCTCCAGTTAACATCACAGTATTTCCCTTAAACAGCACTGCAATACAGGCAGAATGGAATGCTCCTGAATTGATAGATCAGAATGGAGTTTTAACAAGTTACCAAGTTAGATATAATGGATCAGTGTTGGATACAGCTGAAAGAGTTCTGAATCTAAGTATAAACACGATGTCTGTAATTCTGACTCGACTTCTACCAAATGTTTATTACTGTGTATTGGTTCGCGTTGGAAACGGAGCAGGATTCAGTAAATTTAGTTTCCCAAATTGTGCACCCACTCTCGAAGCAAGTAAGATTTATGCATAATTAATATATATGTTATGGGCAATATGATAAATTGGTCATTTTGCATAATGTCCAGACAATATGCATAATGCTATTTTCTGAGGCAATATGCATAATGTCCAGACAATATGCATAATGCTATTTTCTGAGTCAATATGCATAATGTCCAGACAATATGCATAATGCTTCTCTCATTGGACAATATACGAAATACAATTTTCCATACGCATTATACAAATTTTCTTGTTGTCAGCATTATTTTTGCAAACAAAGATACTTATTTATTGATCAGAGGTTAAATTTAATAGAAGCCTATTTCTACTAATTAATTTTTAACAATTTTGTGAATTGAGTCATAGCCTATGATTGAGTAGCATTTCATTATCATTCTCTCATTATTGTTTGCGTTATCATCATGCGAAGTGCCTGATAAATGGAAATATTTCAATGACCTTATTTCTAAATACGTTTAGCATGTTAGGGTAAATCACTAGCCGTTAACTATTAAATATATCGTGTAGTTGAAATTCACTGTAATGTTTTAAATAATAACTATAGTTAAGCGGTAAGTAAACTTGATGCGGGCAGTGGAGCAGGGATAAGTTTCTAATAATAGTTAATGATGGCCTAATCGTACCCATTCATTCATAATTTTTTGCTAGGAGCAAGACCAATGTTTGAACAAGTAGAATTGTGTCGACCGGTGTTATATAACTAGCAGTGGCGTAGCCAGACGTTGATCTCAAACTGGGACACCTGGGGCACTCAAATATTTCAGCGGGCCTGCTATGCAGAAATACTGAAGCGGTGGGGTCCTTACCGGAGCCTGGCCCCGGCTGGCCCCCCCCTGGCTACGCCACTGATAACTAGCGGCAGAGAAATTCAATCAAAAAAGCGACCGAAATCAAAGGGTTCGTTATGCATATTGTTTCTGGACATTATGTATATTGTCCAATGAGAGAAGCATTATGCATATTGTCTGGACATTATGCATATTGCCTCAGAAAATAGCATTATGCATATTGTCTGGACATTATGCATATTGCCTCAGAAAATAGCATTATGCATATTGTCTGGACATTATGCATATTGCCTAGGCATTATGCAAAATGACCAATTTCTCATATTGCCCATAACATATATACATGTCAAAATATTAGACATGATGCTTATATAATATATTAACACTTATTATAATTTTCGATTTTTATAGAACCACTCAAGTGAGGCAATTTTTGAATATCTTTGCTTTCTTTATACTTTTGTTTGATGAAATTATTCTAACTTAGAGTCTTCTATTAGTTCTTCCATCTATTTCTAGTTCCATCAACTCCTCCAGTTAACTTCACAGTATATAGTATAAACAGCACTGCAATACAGGCAGAATGGAATGCTCCTGAATTGATAAATCAAAATGGAGTTTTAACAAGTTACCAAGTTAAATATATTGGATCAGTTTTGGATACAACTGAAAGAGTTCTGAATCTAAATATTAGCACGATGTCTGTAAATCTGACTCGACTTCTACCAAATGTTTATTACTGTGTAATGGTTCGCGTTGGAAACAGTGCAGGATTCAGTAAATTTAGTTTCCCAAATTGTGCACGCACTCACGAAGCAAGTAAGATTTATGCATAATTAATAATATACTATATACTTGTTAAAATATTAAACATGATGCTGTATATAATATATTAACACCTATTATAATTTTCAATTAGTTATAGAACCACTCGAGAGAGGCAATTTTTGAATAGCTTTGCTTTCTTTATACTTTTGATTGATGAAATTATTCTAACTTAGAGTCTTCTATTAGTTCTTCCATCTATTTCTAGTTCCTTCAACTCCCCCAGTTGACTTCACAGTATATAGTTTAAATAGCACTGCGATACAGGCAGAATGGAATGCTCCTGAATTGATTGATCAAAATGGAGTTTTAACAAGTTACCAAGTTATATATAATGGATTTGAGTTGGATACAACTGAAAGATCTTTGGATCTGAGTATTAACATGATGTCTGTAATTCTGACTGGACTTCTCCCGAATGTTTTTTATTGTGTAATGATTCGTGTTGAAAACGGAGCAGGATTGAGTGAATTTAGTTCTCCAAATTGTGCACGCACTCACGAAGCAAGTAAGATTTATGCAGAATAAAATATGTATATCCTATAAACGTAAGATTTTAAAATATAATGTCAGATACATTTGTATTTTTCGTATAGATGCAGCTGTATTATAGAAGTGTACATCTCAGATGCTTTTCAATATACATTAGAACCTCATAGATACATCTTGTTATAATAATATAATATAATAGTTGATTCTCAATCAACTATATACTGCTCCCGTAGGGAGATGCCCTTATGGTATGGGCGGAGTATCTCGTCCGTCAGCCCGTATGTAGTTCGTATCGCGCTACTGCAAAATCTAGCAGTCCGATTTTGCCAATTTTCGTATGTGGAATCTCTTAGTGTAGATGTGCAGCGTCAACATTTTTTCGCAAAATCTCATCACTTCCGGTTTTTACATATAAGTATATATTCATATTTAATATCACCACTGCAAAGCTTTGTTCAGGGATATAATTGAGATCTCAACGACTAAAGTAGGATATTTCACAATTTAGGATTCGATTAACACACTTTGAAACTAATACTAATGTGAATATTTTAGGAGTTACTGACATATCGATATATACATATTTTCACACCCTTTGAAAAAAAAATTAATTTTAGACAAAAGCGAGTTCTCAACGGCTAATATATTTTAATATGTAGATTCCAAATTTCACACTTAGAATGCTCTAAAATAAGTATTTCCCGAAATAATCCTATATTCACATTTCATTTTCCTTCGAGTCACTTCCTGGAGCTGCACTATCGGTCTTTCGACGGACATTTTTATGTATGTTCTTATCTCTATATTCTCGAAGATTTTTTGTAGAGTGCCGGTACGGGTTCGTTTGGGGGTGGGGGCTCTCAAATTTGTGTGCATCGCCCCAAATATTGAATACTTCCATAAACTTGAGAGGTGGGTTACTCCCCAAAATTTCAACGCTATAATCTATTCCTCGAGGTTCTCCAAATTTTTTGGGGGGCTCTTCATATTTTCCTGCTCTTCGAATTTGATGAAAGTCCCTCTAAATTTTTAATTGCAGTGAGACGATCCACGATAACATTATTAATTAACATCAGATTTAAATGAAATTGCGTCAATGATATTGGTTATTTTAGTTGTGTGACCTGTATTTAATAAGTGTTTAGTTATATATAAGTTCCAATCCAAAGAAAGGAAAAACCTATCAAGCCAGCATAATTTCTACTTAGAGAATAAAAACTATTTTACGATCGACCTTTGAAATGTATTATTACCATATACAAATATCATATCAGCGTATGCAATTTGGCTGTAACAATTTGAAATGTCATCATGCTGTTTCCTTGCAACTGATGAATCAATAGACATTCAATTTAAGATTTTAAGATTTTTTGCTTAAGGTCTTTTTTTGCTGTTTATGATCTTTGTATATGGTAATAATACATTTCAAAGGTCTATCGTATACGATTTTTGATTTATCGGTCTAATTAACTTTCGACTGTGTTAAAACTGACCTTCTATTATTCAGACTTTCTCGGTGACATACACGGCCGTGTATTAAATAGGCCATGACATGACATATTTCAACAACTTGGATTTTCTTTAGTTACATCAATGTTTAGATTAGACCTTAGCTATCGTTTATATTCCAAATTTTAAATATGATCGTACTTTTACTTTCATAATTATTTTAGCCCTGTTACAATTTTGATAAACTTTTCATTGAATTTTAATTACGTACTACCATTTTACAATATTTTATGATGGAGAAATAATTGAGAAATAACGAGGTTAATACACAGTAATATCAAGTATGCCAAAATAATAATAAATTGTGTCAATTGTAGGTGGAAACTTTGTCTGGCCAAAGCAAGAAAAATAATAACTAAACATATGTAATCACACAACCAAGATCACATCAACTTCTTTTTTTCTTTCATTAATGTAATTCATCTAACTCTGACTGACAGGTTGAAGTTATTGTCGTTCGTTCTCACTGGAATTATAAATTTAGAGAGTCCCTCCCCAAATTTGAAGAGGGTAGGAAAATATGGTCAGTTTTTCGACTATTACTCAGCCATTTAGGTGCTAAAAGGCTGAAATCTTAAGAGAGTGTGTATATTGATAGATCTCAAATATGATCCAACTCGCATCAGAAATTGTTGATTCATCATTCTGTTATCATCATTACGCATCAAAAATTGATAAATTGACAAATTTTGTGATTTTCGAGTGATATCGATTATACACTAACATAGAAAGATTTTATCAATCTTATTATTAACCGATGTGAACCTAAACGCACAAAGGGCGCCTCTGGCGGACACAAAGTGTGTGCAAACCGAAGCGCGCTTGTTAATAAAGTAACGTTGATTGTACTTCTTAATTCATCCTAATTACGAGGTAAATTGTCAACAAAACAACAGAGTTTTTAATAGCTAATTGAAATTCTTTGGCGCTTTGTAGGTCGGAATATATGAAGAATTCATTGCTGTGTTTTGATTTGGTGTTCTTTGGATAATGCTCGTAACTAACAGTAAGGATTTGGTTTTGGTATAATATATCCTATTATCTTAGATCTATGGGTTAGCAATATAATAGTGCAGGTCCAGAGTGTAAAATAATCGGTTGTAAGTCTTTGTGGAGGTTGTATGAAAGTGAACTGAAAGTGAAAATGAAATTGGGGTCAGCCCTATTTATACTTTTCAAGCTCGTTTCAGGGATTTATTAATTGTACTTTTAACCATATATTTATTTCTAGTTCCTTCAACTCCTCCACTCAACTTGACAGTATATTCCATAAGCAGCACTGCGATACAGGCAGAATGGAATGCTCCTGAATTGATAGATCAAAATGGAGTTTTAACAAGTTACCAAGTTAGATATAGTGGATCGGTGTTGGATACAACTGAAAGACTTTTGGATATAAATATTAACACGATGTCTGTAAATCTGACTGGACTTCTACCAAATGTTTATTACTGTGTAATGGTTCGCGTTGGAAACGGAGCAGGATTAAGTGAATTTAGTTCTCCAAATTGTGCACGCACTCACGAAGCAAGTAAGATTTATGCATTACGCATCAAAAATTGAAAAATTGACAAATTTTGTGATTTTTCGAGTGATATCGATTACAACCGTAAGATAAATATTTCGGGATGTTTTCTACCATATGATTAATCAATGTGAGCCTAAGCGTCCAAAGGACAGCTCTGACGGACACTTTGTGTCCGCCAGCCCCGAAACGCAAGCAAGCGAAGCGCGCTTGTTAATATTAAGTGCTAACTGAGTATTCACTTGTACTCCTAGAATGCCCAGGTCAACATTTTAAGACTAATCTATAGAACACTGGTTTTTAAGGGTGATCTTGGTTTAAAATTACATCACGATTAGGGTCACGTATTTTCCGCCATATTCCAAGGTTCATCTTTCTTCTTAAGTTGACACAATGATTAATTACATAAACACTTAAAAAACACTTCCTTCACTATAAAATTTTTAAATTTCGTCATAGGTGTGAATACTTGCATATAGACAAGAGGAACGAAAATATATACATACTTTTATATCGTACAACACTATTAACAATTAACGATATGTATATTAGCCATTATTTTGAAGTGTTACTAACAATGATTGTTATTGTAGTGTTGTACAATTACTTTTTTGGGAGATTGAGGCGATATAATGTACAGAAAATGTGTAAAAAGTGCTTTGCAATTTTGGAGAGGTGTAAACATTTCACTTTGATAATATAATTTTATCGTAGATTCATTATTTGACATTTATGCATATACAAATCTTTATAGAACTACGACCCGACATTTTTTCCAAGCATTTCGAACAAACAAACAAAAACGAAAAAAATGAAGAATTGGCATGTAGGTGTCAAATAATGAGTCTACGATTAAGTTCGAAGATCAAAGTGAAATTTTGACAACTCTGCAAAAATAAATAGGAAAACAAATTTTCACACCTTCTATACAAAATACAGTAGAGTTCGCTTATTAGCAAGTCGGGTTTTGCACGAAAATTCTTGCTTATAGGCGAACTTGCTAATAAGGGAACATAATTAATACATTTTGGTTCATTGGGACCTTAAAAAAACTTGCTAATAAGCGAATCTTGCTAATAAGGCAATTGCTAATAAGCGAACTCGGCTGTATATTGCTTCACTCTTACAATAGAAATCATTGTGCGGCACTTTTAGGTTTGTAAATTTGGAATTCTTTTTGTCAAGGACCTGATTTTCTTCCCTAGTTCTGATTTCAGATTCACCGTAGATAAATGATATTTCTCAGTAGAGAATTAGATAATATTCAAACGTTTCCATAATATATATCAGGCTCCCGCAGCGCGACTCTGCGGATACGCAGTGTCTGCAAGCCGCGCAGCGCAAGCACATGAAGAGCGCTTGTAATACATTATATTCACCTAAATACATCTATTTCTAGTTCCTTCAACTCCACCAGTTAACATCTCTGTATATTCCATAAACAGCACTGCAATACAGGCGGAATGGAATGCTCCTGAACTGAGAGACCAAAATGGAGTTTTAACAAGTTACCAAGTTAGATACAGTGGATCGGTGCTGGATGCAACCGAAAGATCTTTGAATCTAAGTATTAACACGATGTCTATAATTCTGTTTGGACTTCTACCAAATGTTTATTATTGTGTAATAATTCGGATTGAAAACGGAGCAGGATTGAGTGAATTTAGTTCTCCAAATTGTGTACGCACTCATGAAGCAAGTAAGATTTATGCATAATGAAATATCTTTGAAAATATCTCCATCTATATATTTTACTCCTGGAATTTTATATATAATATAAGTGAGCCAATTACGGCTTTCTTTGCTTTCCTGCATACCAATTAAATGCATCTATAAGTGTGTACAGGTGCATTTAACCGTTTCGATACCTCTGCTGTTACAATTTTTCAGTTTAATATCAAAGAATCCAGATGATATCTTGATAGGAGAGACTGTTAATGTCTATCCTCACTTGTTTCATTTCTTGAGTCTAACATTTGGACCAATCTGGTACTAATTGTATTCAAGAGTAGATGGTCATGTCAAATGCTTACTACGGTTCCAATCGAATGATGCTTCAACTACTTCTCTTTAGGCGAAATTTGCTCTTGGATAAAAATTATAAAATTTTACATCCGTGATAGACACTGCCATATATTTAGTATGTTATATATCCACTGTTTTCTTGCTATAAAAAGTGGGTTGCGCTCCATTAGTATACCGCAGATAAAAAGAGCTCGAATTATATCGATGATTGATGAAATTTTATTGTGTTAATAATTCTTGAGTATGAATAGTACTATCACAAAAAAACGAATTAGTATGTAATATTCACCAATATGCTCATATTTGTAGTTCCTTCAACTCCTCCAGTTAACTTGACAGTATATTCTTTAAACAGCACTGCAATACAGGCAGAATGGAATGCTCCTGAATTGATAGATCAAAATGGAGTTTTAACAAGTTACCAAGTTAGATATAATGGTTTGAATTTGGATACAACTGAAAGAGTTCTGGATCTAAGTATTAACACGTTGTCTGTAATTCTGACTGACCTTCTACCAAATGTTTATTACTGTGTAATAATTCGGGTTGAAAACGGAGCAGGATTGAGTGAATTTAGTTCTCCAAATTGTACACGCACTCACGAAGCAGGTAAGATTTATGCAGAATAAATGTATACTATGAATATTCGAAAATCTTTAAAAACTCTTGAGTCAATCAATAAATAGTGATCCAAATCTGTGTATAAGAGAGTAATTAAAATTGAGTATTTTTGATTTGCCAATAATATTCCATAGAAGATTAGCCTTTGATTTGTATTTTGATTTGATGCGATATTATGATTATTGTAGCTACTGCACTTGATTTTAGGAACACTGGTTTAGAATACTTCATTTTCATTTGATTTTGTTGCTCCCTTGAATGTATTTCAGTTATGCGCATATTTAGAGAAAAACTATGCATTCCATTGAATTCATCGTTTCAAATGTCATATAAATTAACTTCTTCGAAGCATTTTAACTGATAGTTTGGGAATAATGTGTTTTTTCAATTCCTTGACACTTTTGTATAAATTTTAAGTGGCGAAAATAGGGCAAAAATCCAGTATAGTTGGCATGATGTCATTTTATCACAAAATATTCAGCACAACACCAACAAACCAAAAACAAATTTTTCGCATCAACCCATTCACAGGTCAGCTCTATGCAAAAAGAATTATAATGGAAACACTCAGAAATGCCCTTAAAAGGCCTCTGAAAATCACTGAATTTGTCCCAAATACTATAACCTACAATCTTGTGATAACTAATCCAAATTTTAACGGGCATCTGTACTGTACTTTGACGCTATACTTAACTATGCTAGTAACACATTCCGAAGCTCTACTCTGCGTGGTCAATGATTTTAGGCAGATCATGTATTAGTTCAACCATCTTCGACCGCATCCCTGGTCCATTTTCGAGATCTATTTGGCAGATCTTATATGGAGAGGGCTATGGGTCCATGAAATTAACGTTAATGGGGCTGAACATCAATACAGTACACCCTCGCTAATCCGAACAACTCTGTTCCAATCATCGAAAAAATCGTTCGGATTAGTGAATTTGTTCCGATTAGTGAAATAACACTTATTCAATGGAGCATTAATTATAATAAATTTGTATTGTTAGAATATTAAGACTATTATTTCGCTATGATTGCTTATTTAACGAGGTTTCTCAATCTTATTGATAGATTTAAGTTTATAAACGTTTATTCAAAGCATAGAAGCGAATAAAATTATATTTTGGGTGTTCGGATTTTAAGAATGAGGTATTCGGATTAGCGAAGGTTCAGACTATCGAGGGTGTACTGTACTTGTAATTACCGCGATTTGGAGAAATTCGCGTTATTAATTTAGTGGAGCGTTAAATTCTTATCTTAAGGTAATCAAAACTGATAATTTGATGTATAATTAGTATAATTAGCGATAAACATCTAATTTATGCATTGAAGTATAAAATAACATCAAAATCTTTTGAAATGCTAGTTACAAATATTTTATTGATTGTATAACTCAATAAATAGTAATACATTCCTTTACACCTGAAATATAATGAGATTCTGATTGCAATAATAGCAATAATGACATTATACACAGGATCTAAATATTGATGGGGGCGGTGGAGCTGAAATAAGCTTCCAAGTTCTAACTAACTATGAACTAATCATACTTTAGAGTGAAAGTAAATATAGTACATTCACCTACATATATCTATTTCTAGTTCCTTCAACTCCTCCAGTTAACTTGACAGTTTATTCTTTAAACAGCACTGCGATACAGGCAGAATGGAATGCTCCTGAATTGATAGATCAAAATGGAGTTTTAACAAGTTACCAAGTTAGATATAATGGATCAGTGTTGGATACAACTGAAAGAGTTCTGAATCTAAGTATTAACACGATGTCTGTAATTCTGACTGGACTTCTGCCAAATGTTTTTTACTGTGTCATGATTCTTGTTGAAAATGGAGCAGGATTGAGTGAATTTAGTTCTCCAAATTGTGCACGCACTCACGAAGCAGGTATGGTTTATGCATGTGGAATATATACGTATAACAAAAGTTTAAACATAACATATTGCATTTTTTGCAGATATCGCTTTTTATTTAAATTCACTATGTTAGAATGCCATGATAGGTTGATATACCATAGAATTGGCTCAAAGATCAAGGATTTTATTCTTTACTACTAATTATATATATTTACAGGTTGCCTCTAAAGTTCTAAAACAAATTTTGCTGATGTATTTATTATATACATACAGGGTGGCTTTTAAGTTCTTTCCCAAGCTTGATTAGGTATAAAATTTCTTATACTCAAACTGATTCTCGAATTTCTCTGCGCGCGCCGGGACACATATTTTCTCCCTAAAACTCACCATACAAAACACAGTTCTAGAGAACAATTTTTCACATCTTTTCTATACAAAATAATGACTACACCTGGTACACCATAACAATGGAAATCATTGTATGGCACTACAATAAATTGTCATTGCTATTAATATTTCAAAGCCACAACTCATGTTTGATATCTTAAATGTATCATGATGTATAGCAATAAAAAAGATTGTGTGCGTATTTTCACACCATTTGACGAATTTTGAAAATATGCTAGAGACTAGCTACAACGGTTGACATAGGGTTTTTAGGGGTGTAGATCTCGAATATAATATTTTCAGGTCTACATGATAATTTTTTGTTGACATTTGTTTATATTAGATACATAAAGTAAACAAATCTCAAAAATATACTAGAAATTTGCTTTCAACGGTTGAGATGGGGTTTTAGTGGTGTAGATTTAGAATATCATATTTTCGGGTCCATATGAGCAATTATTCGTTACTTTTGTTTACAATATTTATATAAAGCAAAAAATCCCAAAATTGGCTAGATTGTGAAACTCCAGCCATGCAGCACTTGCAAGCGAAGCGCGCTTGTTAATATTAATATATACAAATTAGAGTGTTGTATTCACATACATACATCTCTTTCTAGTTCCTTCAACTCCTCCAGTTAACTTGACAGCCTATTCTTTAAACAGCACTGCGATACAGGCAGAATGGAATGCTCCGGAATTGATAGATCAGAATGGAGTTTTAACAAGTTACCAAGTTAGATATAGTGGTTCAGAGTTGGATACAGTTGAAAGATCTTTGAATCTACCTATTAACACGATGTCTGTAATTCTGACTGGACTTCTACCAAATGTTTATTACTGTGTAATGATTCGTGTTGAAAACGGAGCCGGATTGAGTGAATTTAGTTCTCCAAATTGTGCACGCACTCACGAAACAAGTAAGATTTAGCCATAATTTTATGTGTATACACTTTTCAAGAGTTCAAAATATTATGGTTTTTATTTTTATTTTTTAATAAAATGCAGCTGTATACATTTTGATTGGTACAAGTACATTCAATTCGTGATAACACATTGATTTGAACCTCATTGATAAATCTTGATAAAATAACATAATAGCGCATTATAATCAATTAGTATGCATGTTCTTTTCTCGAAATTCATTTTAGTGCAGCCCTAGTTTGTTAATATTTTTAAACCTGTGGCACAAGGAGCAGTATATCACCATCATGTATATTAGTAATAAAAAGGGACATATGTAGCACACGGTGGCAGTGATTGATAATTTGAAAACATTCGGAATTAATAATTGATTAGAAATATCCTATGATAACTAAATAAATGCACGTGAGATGATGAAGTGTGCAAATAGTTTTGTCCGGGTAGTGTATATATACTGCCTAAACAAAAGTATTCGTACACCCCATAATTTCCTATACAAATAGTTATAATACTGATTTTTTAGCGAGTCAAGGTATTTAATTTGTAAGAGATACGCTTAATTTAACTTCAAATTCGAATTACTCATTTTATGATCTTTCCACTCAATTAATCTCCCACAAGGTTAAATATTATCAGACTGTGCCACATCGTACCACTTATGCCATCATATACAATGGTGATAACTCGTGATATGTGCCATAGGGTAGCAAATGCCGAAGATACTTAATTTTGAAGGAGAGTAATCAAGTTAAAAGCTTATAAAGTGGGTAATTTGAATGTGGAGAATTCGAATTTGAAGACAAATTAAGTGTATCTCTTACCAATTAAATACCTTGACTCGCTAAATAAATCAGTATTATAACTATTTGTATGGGGAATTATGGGGTGTACGAATACTTTTGTTCAGGCAGTGTATATATATATATATATAGTAGTACAGTAGAACTCTCTCTATATATATATACACAATAATACTCCCGGAGGGGTCCGTACTAACCGAGATATATATCTGTAACGAAATTATTGAAGAAACTGCCGGACACATAGAGCTGATTTTTGGCGTGGGAGTCTTTTGGCTATGGCTCCACGAGGTTCTGACCTGAGACTAAAACGTCCACCCATCATGGCATTCAAACTGTGCCACCTCGTACCACTAATTGCATCATATACAATGATGATAACTCGTAGTATGTGCCTTAGGGTAGCAAATGCCGAAAATAACTAAATCTTGAACTAAATCTTAAGTTAAAAGCTTATAAAGTGTGTAATTTGAATGTAAAGGAAAGAATTTTAAGCGAGATTTAGTGTATCTGTTACTGATTAGATGTTATTGACTTCACAAATTGATTAGTATTATTAGAATTTGGGTGGAAAATATTGGAGTGTACGAATACTTTTGCAGGGAGTGTATTAGATATTTAAGTTTTTCGACTATAACTCAATAAATTTAGGTAATGAAAGGCTGAAATTTTAATAGATGCGTTTATTAATATATCTCAAATATAACACAACTCTTATTAAAAAATGTCGGTCGACAGACCGATAGTGCAGCTTCAGGAAGTGATTCGATGGAACATGAAATGTAAATATCGGAATACATCGGGAAATACTCATTTTAGAGCATTCTAAGTGTGAAATTTGGGATCTACATATTTTAATACCCTATAATAGATCTCGCTTTTAGCTTAAAATAAGATTTTTCGATAGGTGTAAAACATGTACATATAGCACGTATATCATATTTAATAGCTCAAAAATATTAACATTATTTCTTTCAGAATGCGAAAATCGGGATTTACACATTAAAATATCCTATATTAGCCGTTGAAAACTCGCTTTTAGCATAAAATAAGATTTTTTTCAAAAAGTGTGAAAATATATACATATATATCAATATGTTAATAACTCATAAAATATTCATATTATTACTTTCAAAGCGAGGAAATCAGATACGAAATGGTGAAATACCATAAATAGTCGTTGAGCTCTTACTTATCTCTTTAAATAAAACTTCGCAGTGGTGGTGTTAAAATATGAATATGTATATCCTTACTATTAAAACTCGATTAATGTTTGTGTATATATGTATGTATGTATATATATATATATATATATATATATATATATATATATATATATATTAAGGAATTATCTAGGAGCGCGAGACGCTCCTTTAGGCGTACGATTTTAAGCCTTAAAGTGTTTAAGAGCGTGAAAATCCAGAATAATACCCAATTTACCTAATATTATATAATGTTATTCATCGATTTAGGAGTATGAAAATTTAGAAATTTTAGATTAGGAGCGTATCTCTGGAAGGTTGTATAATACCCTGATATATATATATATATCTGTAACGAATTGAGCTCAGAGCAAAATGTCGACTCATCATGGAATTATGACGTCATTGTCACATTTTTAAAAGTTAAGTAATACAGTTATTCGAGCATAACTCAGCCATTATAGGAGATAGAATGCTGAAGTTTTAATAGATTATGTATATTAATATATCTAACATATGGCACAACTATCATCAAAAAATGATGACTCATCAATTTGTTATGACGTTATCATTACGCATCAAAATTTTAAAAATTGACAAATTCGGTTATTTTTCGTGCGATATCGATTATAACAGTGGGACAGACGCAGTGGCGTAGCTAGGGGGGGCGGGGGGGGCGGACCGCCCCGGGCGGCGCTTCATAGGGGGCGGCACTTGACCTTGTGTTTCATAAAATATATATTGGTAAACTCATAATTTTGCAAGGTATTTTGAATTTGAACATGCTTTTTCCAGCTAATACGAGTATGAATAGTATTTTAAATTAATTTCAAATATGAAATTCTAATGGTTTTGTCTAGTCACAATTAAAAATATAAATGGGAAAAACACACCACAAATTAAGTTAACAAGCACGCTTCGCTTGCTTGTTAATCCATAAGATATTCGCAAAGTCTTTTAATAAAATTCGGAATTCGATTATTACGTCGATAATCAATACAGGCACGCTTCGCTTGCTTGCGTGCGCGGCTTGATAGATGACAATGTACAATTTTATAAATGAAACTATACCTCTAATTTAATTTCAGAGAGGAAATATTATAAAAAATGTAGTTTTCTCTCGTACTATTTCAAAATAAGCTGATCCAGATTCTAGTTCGAAGGAAGATTTTATCACTTAGAACTACACATACATACGTAGTTACTTTGTTATCTGATATGAGTTATTATTAGATATCAGTTTGGTTATAATTAGTGGAAACATGTAGTTGTGATCTAGAACTTACGTAGATAGTAAATGCTATTTCGGTTAAAAATTTTAACATGTAAGTTTGCCATATGAACGAGTCATCATCATTTAATTCTTTTACTAAAAATAATATATGAATAAATAAAGGGACCAAACATCCTTACTATTAAAACTCGATTATTGTGTATGTGTATATATATCTGTAACGAATTGATTGAAGAAACTGCCGGTCATAGAAAGCTAATTTTTGGCATGTGGGAGTATTTTGGCTATGGCTCCAGTAAGTTCTGAGCTCAGAGCAAAATGTCGACTCATCATGGAATTATGACGTCATTGTTACATTTTTAAAAGTTAAGCAAGACAGTTATTCGGGCATAACTCAGCCATTATAGGAGATAGAAGGCTGAAATTTTAATAGAATCTGTATACTAACATGTCTCACATATGATGCGACTATCATAAAAAAATGATGACTCATCACTTTGTTATGACGTCATCATTACGCATCAAAAATTTTTAAATTCCCAAATTTGGTGATTTTTCGAGTGATATCGATTAGCACAGTAGAATAGACATATTTAGAGATGTATCTCCCTTATAATTAACCAATGTGACTCCAGGCGACCGAAGGGAGCCTCCGGCGGACGCGAAGTGTTCGCCAGCCGTGCAGCGCAAGCAAGCGCGAAGCGCGCTTGTTGATACAAAAACACATGCTTTAATTTAATTGTACTTTCTAGCCATACTATTATTTAGAGTGCACTAATGAACTATATTCACCTACATACATCTCTTTCTAGTTCCTTCAACTCCTCCAGTTAACATCACAGTATTTCCCTTAAACAGCACTGCAATACAGGCAGAATGGAATGCTCCTGAATTGATAAATCAAAATGGAGTTTTAACAAACTACCAAGTTAGATACAATGGATCAGAGTTGGATACAGCTGAAAGAGTTCTGAATCTAAGTATTAACACGATGTCTGTAATTCTGACTGGACTTCTTCCAATGTGTATTACTGTGTATTGGTTCGTGTTGAAAACGGAGCAGGATTGAGCGAATTTAGTTTTCCAAATTGTGCACGTACGCACGA
This sequence comes from Aphrocallistes beatrix, assembly GCA_963281255.1. Taxonomy (NCBI): domain Eukaryota; kingdom Metazoa; phylum Porifera; class Hexactinellida; order Sceptrulophora; family Aphrocallistidae; genus Aphrocallistes; species Aphrocallistes beatrix. The sequence continues at coordinate 873,488 of OY725492.1, read as the reverse complement.
AGCAAGTAAGAGTAATGCTTAATTAATTATATATGCATCTCAAACTATTAGACACAAGCGCGCTTCGCTTGCTTGTGCTGCGCGGCTTGCAGACAATTTGTGTCCACAGATTCTCCCTGCGGATGCCTGGAGTTACTCATTCTAGCCTATTTTGGCAATTCGTTTACTCTATATAAACATTCTAGACAAAGGTTACCAATTAATTTCTCATATAGCTTCGAAAACAAACAACTCCTTGCGTTCTAATATTTTTGATGATGCTGTATATCTAATATATTAAAACGCCACGAGTTTTTTGTTTGTTTGTTTGTTTGTCGTAGAAATACGAAAATTGCCATGTAGGTGTCAAATGATGAATCTATGATTAAGTTCGAAGATCTAAGCAAAATTTTCACACCTCTGCAAAAAAATGGAAACAATATTTTCACACATTTTCGATACAATACTATGTACGGCTTCACTCTCACAATAGAAATCATTTTACGACAATATTGTAGGCTGTCATTGTTATTAATACTTCAGAGCAAAACTTAAATATCTCAATTATATGATAGTGTATAACAATAAAAAAGGTTTTGTGTATATTTTCACAACTTTATACAAATATTTTAACACCATTTACGAATTTTGAAAAGTATGCTAGCGACTAGCTTCCAACGTTTGACATGGGGTTTTTAGGGGTGTAGAGTTCGAATATTATATTTTCGGATACATATTAGAAATTATTAGTATCTTTTGTTTACAATATTTATATAAAGTTAACAAAATCCCCAAATAGGTTAGATTGAGTAACTCCTGTCGCCCAAAGGGCGACTCTGTGTGCACAAAGTGTCCGCAAACCGCGCAGTGCAAGTAAGTGAAACGCGGTTTGATGCATTAACAACTATTATAATATTCGATTAGTTATAGAACCACTCAAGTGAGGCAATTTTGAATAACTAAGCATTCTTTATACTTATGATTGATGAAATATTCGAACTTAAGGTCTTCTATTAGTTCTTCCATCTATTTCTAGTTCCTTCAACTCCTCCAGTTAACTTCACAGTATATAGTATAAACAGCACTGCAATACAGGCAGAATGGAATGTTCCTGAATTGATAGATCAAAATGGAGTTTTAACAAGTTACCAAGTTAAATATAGTGGATTTGAGTTGGATACAACTGAAAGATCTTTGAATCTAACTATTGACACGATGTCTGTAATTCTGACTATACTTCTACCAAATGTTTATTACTGTCTAATAATTCGGATTGAAAATGGAGCAGGATTCAGTGAATTTAGTTCTCCAATTTGTACACGCACTCTCGAATCAAGTAAGATTTATGCAGAATAAAATATATGTAAATTCTATAAATATAGAATTTTAAATTTAATTTTGAATAAATTTGTATTTTTCGTATAGATGCAGCTGTATATATATAATTATGCATCTCAGATTATTTTCAATATACATTAGAACCTCACATTAGAACCTACATTAGAACCTCAAGGTCTAATCTAAACATTGATGTAACTAAAGAAATCTTAAGTTTTTGAAATGTGTCACCTAGAAAGCCAGAAGAATAGAAAGCCAGTTTTAACAGTCAAAATTTAATTAGACCGATAAATCAAAAAACGTATACGATAGACCTTCGAAATGTATTATTACCATATACAAAGTTCATAAACAACAATAAGAAGACATTAATCCAAAATCTGAAAATCTTAAATTGAACGTATATTGATTCCTCAGTTGCAATGGAAACAGCACGATAACATGTCAAATTTTTACAGTCAAATTGCATACGCTGATATGATATTTGTGTATGGTAATAATACATTTCAAAGTTCGATCGTATACAGTTTATGATTTATCGGTCTAATTAAATTTCGACTGTGTTACAACTGGCTTTTTATTTTTCAGGTCTTCTACGTGATATACACGGCCGCGTATTAAGTAGGCCATGCTCATGTTAGGGCCAACACTAAATTCAAAGTTTAGAAGTAACGGAGATGATGGATTCATAATGATTCAAACTCTTCTCAAACGCAGAAATTATGTTGGCCTGATAGAATTTTCCTTTTTTTGGATTGAAATTCATATACTATAACTAAAAACTTTATTGATACTAGTATTGGTACAGCAGTACTTGCCTTAATTATACTTTTAACCATATATTTATTTCTAGTTCCTTCAACTCCTCCACTCAACTTGACAGTTTATTCCATAAACACCACTGCGATACAGACAGATTGGAATGCTCCAGAATTGATAGATCAAAATGGAGTTTTAACACGATACCAAGTCAGATATAGTGGATCGGTGTTGGATACAACTGAAAGACTTTTGGATATAAATGTTAACACTATGTCTGTAATTCTGACTGGACTTCTACCAAATGTTTATTACTGTGTGATGGTTCGCGTTGGAAACGGAGCAGGATTGAGTGAATTTAGTTCTCCAAATTGTGCACTCACTCACGAAGCAAGTACGATATATGCATAATGAGATATTTAAATATATATATGTACGTATATACACATGTCAAAATTTTAAAACATAACGATTTGAATTATTGATGTTGCTGCATATTTAGATGAATGCATTTCAAACTTGCTTGCTTTATGGATCTATCCTGTAAAAAAAGTCCGCAAATATTTTATGATGCAGTTTCGAAATACGATTTTTTAATCCTTACTATTAAGGCTCCACTAAATTCGGACCTCAGACGAAAATGTCATTACATCATGGAACTATGGCGTCATTGTCACTTTTTTTTGTAATTAGAAATTTCAGTTTTTGACCATGACTTCGCCATTTTAGGTGGTAGAAGACTAAAATTTTAATAGAATGTGTATATTGATATATCTCACATATGATGAAACTCTGTTATGATGTCATCAATGTGCATCAAAAATTCATATTAAATTGAGAAGTTTTGTAATTTTTCTAGTGATATCAATTACAACTGTAAGACAGACGTATTTAGCAATGTTTCTACTTTATATTTAATTAATGTGAACTAGGTATCCTAGCAGCGCAAGCAAGCGAAGCGCGTTTGTTATTATTAAATACACTAACTATTGACGATTTGTGTCACGTATTTTTCGACACATTGCTAATTTCCATTTTCTTCTGTGGTTAACACAACGGTTAATTACATAAAGGTATCATATTTAAAAAATTATACTCTATAAAATTTCGTCATAGATGTGAAAACTTTATATAGACAAGAGATAAGAAAATATACACATACTTTACCATTGTATAACACTACGTATAAGAAATTAATGATGTGTATACAAAATATATTGCTTCACCTTGCAATATAAATCATTGTACGGCACTACAAAGCTATCATTGTAATTAATACTTCAAAGCAATAAATTATTTCTTAGATATCTTAATTATATTATAGCTGTATAACATTAAAAAATGTACTATACATATTTCATACCTTTTGGCGAATATTAAAAACATGCTAGAGACTTGATTCCAACGGTTGTCATGGGGTATTTGGGTTGTGGATCCCGAATATCGTATGATAAATATTTGTTTACTTTTGTTACAATATATACATAAAGTAAACAAACTCCAAAAATATGCTGGAGACTACGTTGCAGCAGTTGACATAGGGTTTAGTGGTGTAGATTTCAAATATCATATTGTGGTATTTATATGATAAAGTATTTGTTAAAAAAATATGCTAGAAACCAGCATTCAACCTTTAACATTGGTTTTTCGGTAAATTTCGAATTCTTTTTATCATGGACCTAATTTTCTTCCCTAGTTCTGATTTCAGATTCACCGTAGATAAATGATTTCTCAGTAGAGAATTATATAATACTCAAACGTTTCTTTAATATATCTCAGGCTCCCGCAGCGCGACTCTGCGGATACGCAGTGTCTGCAAGCCGCGCAGCGCAAGCACGTGAAGAGCGCTTGTAATCCTATATATTAAAACGCTAGGATTCGTTTGTTTGTCCGAATTGATTGAAGGATTGGCAAATCGTAGAGAAATTAAAATTGGCATGTAGGTGTCAAATGATATGACTACGATTAAGTTCGAAGATCTAAGCGAAATTTTCACACCCTGCAAAAAAATGGAAAACAATTTTTCACACCTTTTCTATACAGTATATATGACTTCACTCTCACAATTGAGACCATTGACACTATAATAGATTGTCATTGTTATTAATATTTCAAAGCCACAACTTATATTAGATATCTTAATTTTATTATAGTGTATAGCAATAAAAAAGGTTATATACATATTTTCACACTATTTGACGAATTTTTAAAAATATGTTAGAGACTAGCTTCCAAAGGTTGACATGGGGTTTTAGGGGTGTAGACTTCGAATATCGTATTTTCAGATCTATATGATAAATTATTTGTTTACTTTTGTTTACGTTATATACATAAAGTAAACAAATTACAAAATTTCGCTAGAGACTAGTTTCCAACGGTTGACATGGGGTTTTCAGGGGTGTAAATTTAGAATTGTATACGTATGTACGGGTCTATATGAGAAATCATTTTTGTTTACAATATTTATATAAAGTAGACATATTCCCACAATACGCTAAATTGAGTAACTCCAGGCGCCCATTGGGCAACTCTGCTGAGATAAAGTATCCACAAACCGCACAGCGCAAGCAAGCGAAGCGCGCTTGTATATTATATTTACCTTATTATAGATACGCAGTGTCCGCAAGGCGGGCAGCGCAAGCATGCAAAGCGGGCTTGTAAAATATTATATACACCTATATACATCTATTTCTAGTTCCTTCAACTCCTCCAGTTAACATCTCTGTATATTCCATAAACAGCACTGCGATACAGGCAGAATGGAATGCTCCTGAATTGATAGATCAAAATGGAGTTTTAACAAGTTACCAAGTTAAATATAATGGATCGGTGCTGGATACGACAGAAAGATTTTTGAATCTAAGTATTAACACGATGTCTGTAATTCTGACTGGACTTCTACCACATGTGTATTACTGTGTAATGATTCGTGTTGAAAACGGAGCAGGATTCAGTGAATTTAGTCCTCCAAATTGTTTACGCACTCAAGAAGCAAGTAAGATTTGAGCATAATGAGATTTCTTTGTAAATATTGCTTTCTATCTACGTTTATATTATTACCCCTGGAATTTTCTAGATAATATACTCTTTTATGTGAGTCAACTACGGCTTTCTTTGCTTTTCTGCATACCATTTTTTTAAAAGTATGGATAGGTACATTTCACCATTTCGATAACTCTGTTGTTATAATTTTTCAGGTGAATATTTAAATTTCCTGATGATATCTTGATAAGAGAGACTTGCTAATGTCTAACTTCACTTGTTTCATTTCTTTATTCAAACATTTAGACCAATCTAGCACTAATTGTATTCAAAAGTAGATGGTCATGTCAAATGCTAACTACGTTTCCAATCGAGCATGATGCTTCAACCATTTCTTTTTTCAGGAGAAATTTGCTCATGGATAAAAATTATAAACTGGTATATCCGTGACAGACACTGCCATATATTAAGTATGTTATATATCCACTTTTCTTTGCTAAAAAAAGTGGGTTTCGCTCCATTATACCTCAAATAAAAATAACTCAAATTATACCCATGATTGATGAAATATTATTTTGTTAATGATTCTTGAGTATTAATAGTACTATCTCAAAAACCGAATTAGTATGTAACATTCACCAACATGCTTATATTTGTAGTTCCTTCAGCTCCTCCAGTTAACTTGACAGTATATTCTTTAAACAGCACTGCGATACAGGCAGAATGGAATGCTCCTGAATTGATAGATCAAAATGGAGTTTTAACAAGTTACCAAGTTAGATATAATGGATCAGAGTTGGATACAACTGAAAGATCTTTGAATTTAAGTATCAACACAATGTCTGTAGTTCTGACTGGACTTCTACCAAATGTTTATTACTGTATAATAATTCGGGTTGAAAATGGAGCAGGATTGAGTGAATTTAGTTCTCCAAATTGTACACGCACTCACGAAGCAGGTAAGATTTATGCAGAATAAATATATACTATGAATATTCAAAAATCCTTAAAATCCTTGGGTCAATCAATAAATAGTGATCCAAATCTGTATATAAGAGAGTAATGAATATTATATATTTTCGATTTGCCTGCAATATTCCATAGAGGATTAGCCTTTGATTGGTAATTTTAATTTTGATTTGATATTATGAGTATTGTGGTTACTGCACTTGATTTTAAACACTGGTTTAGAATACTGCATTTTTAATTTATTTTTGTAGTTCCCTTGGATGTATTTCAGTTATATGCAAATTTAGGGCAAAACTAAGCATTCTATTCCATTCTACGTATCAAATATCATATAGATTGACTTCTTTGAAGCATTTGAACCAACGGATGGGGAATTATGTATTTTATTCAATTCACTGACACTTTTATCCCACTTTTTAAGTTGCAAAATTTGGCAAAAATCAAAAAAGCATTATATCATTTTATCACACAACACCTTTCTAATATTTGTTCACATCGGTTTAGGTTATTTACTAACCTTTTAATGCGCTTATTTCACGATTTTAAAAAGTTTTATTTACAAATTTGATTTCCAAACCATTTTCAATGGGAAAATTCCAACTTTTCATCAGTATCCAAATATTGATTTTAAATTCTTGCACGGCTGGCAGACGCTTTGTTTCCGCCTAGGCTTATATGGAGTATTTATAAGGTAGAAACATCTCTAAAAACATCTGTCTTACTGTTAAAATCGATTATACCCCAAAATCACGAAATTTGTCAATTTTAGACAACTTATAATAACGCCATGACAGTGATGAGTCGTCATTTTTATATTGATATACACATTCTATTACAATGTCTATATTTGTAACGAATTGTTTGAAGAAACCAGTTCCCGGAAGCTGATTTTTGGCATGTGGGAGTCATTTTGCTATGCCTCCACTAAGTTCTGATCTCAGACGAAAATGTCGACTCATCATGGAATTATCACGTCATTGTCACCTTTTTATAATTCGAAATTTCGTTTTTCGACTAAAAAATCAAAAAATCCTAGCGTTTTAATATATAAGATGTATTTTAATATACCTCATATATGATATAACTCTCATCAAAAAAAGAAGACTCATGACTCTGTTATGACGTCATCATTACGTATCAAAAATCGAAAATTTTTTGATTTTCATATCGATAATATCGATTAAAACAGTAAGACAGACATATTTAGAGATGTTCTCTACCTTATAATTAATCAAAGTATACCTAGGCGGCGAAAGGGCTCCTCTGACGGACACAAAGTGTCCGTCAGCTGTGCAGCGCAACCAAGCGAAGCACGCTCGTTTTCTATGATAAGGCAATCAAAATCGATAATTTGATATATAATTAGCGATGAACATTTAATTAAAGCATTGAAGTATCAAAAACCATCAAAATTTTTCGAAATGCTACAAGTAGTTACAATGAATTACATTCTCCTTACATACATCTCTTTGTAGTTCCTTCAACTCCTCCAGTTAACATCACAGTATATTCCTTAAACAGCACTGCGATACAGGCAGAATGGAATGCTCCTGAATTGATAGATCAAAATGGAGTTTTAACAAGTTACCAAGTTAGATATAATGGATCAGTGTTGGATACAACTGAAAGATCTTTGAATCTAAGTATTAACACGATGTCTGTAATTCTGACTGGACTTCTACCAAATGTTTATTACTGTGTAATAATTCGAGTTGAAAACGGGGCAGGATTGAGTGAATTTAGTCCTCCGAATTGTGCTCGCACTCAAGAAGCAGGTATAGTTTATGTGTGTGAAATATTTAGGCATATCAAAAGTTTAAAACATAACAGATTGAATGTTTTTGAAGATATCGCTTTTTAGTGCTGCTCCTGTGGGGTGATGCCCTTGTATATATCACTTCACTTCCTGGAGCTGCACTATCGGTCTGTCGAATGACATTTTTATTTATATATTAATATCTCAGCAATTTTGGGTTTATTGTAGAACCTTTAAGTGCGGTAATTCTGGGCTTTCTATTCTATTTTCCAGCCAATTCTTTTCTATAGTATGCATGGATTGACGCCAAAGGTACATTTCTCCGTTGTAATGCCATTTCATGGAATGGCAAGATTTAAACGAAAGATGAACATTGTTCGAAAGTTTTATTCGACGTGAGAAAATGGTAGGATGTGTCCTCATGTCATTGCCGGGTTTTAATTAATCATGAATTCAGAACTGGAGAAGAAAATTGAGTTTATGGTCTCCCAACCATTTTTCCATGCAAGTGAAGCCATATAAATGCCGGGCATTCTACAGTTAATGATCAAATAATAGATTCAAAATAGCTGTATTTAATCATTTATAATTTTATATGAAAGATAATCGTATAAATCGCATTATAAAAACCTGAGATAATTGATTGGTTCTCGCTTAAACCAATGAATTGCAATCAAAAATAGTGTCTTCGATTGTAGAAACGAATTTCATTGGTCAGCACAATTTATCACCTAACTCGGCGAGGTGTGAAGATTTCGCTTAGATCTACGAACTTAATCGTAGACTCGTTTTTATTTACCTGTGCTCCAAATTTCACATTTTTAGCACCTCCTAATTCTTCAATCAACTCTGCACAAACTAACAAACAAAACACAAAAAAATTGCTTTTTAATATATAAGACATTCAAGGGCGCTGATTTCATTGAAGCAATTTTAAAGTCACCTGTTATTGGCGCCTAAACTACTTAACCGCTGACCAAAGAGCTGTGAAATTAATTCCAATGAAATGAACATCCTCGAATACGCAAACGCAAACAAAGTTATGTTTGCTGCTGTAAGAGGCAAAATTTCAGGACAAATCATAAACTGGTGTTTTTATTTGGTGCATTCGGTGACATACACAACCGTGTATTAAGTAGCTCATATATCCTAACTCAATCCGACATCGCCCCATTTGACTTATTCGTTGTTAAAATATGACTAAGTTAGTTTCATCTGATTTCATATTTAATTAAAATACCATTATACCACAGATGAAAAGAGCACATATTAAACTCATTATTGATGAAATATTCTATGTTAATGATTCTATACTATTAGTATTAATATATAAAAAATAAGAGTGTTGTATTCACATACATATATCTTTTTCTAGTTCCTTCAACTCCTCCAGTTAACTTCACAATATATTCTTTAAACAGCACTGCAATACAGGCAGAATGGAATGCTCCTGAATTGATAAATCAAAATGGAGTTTTAACAAGTTACCAAGTTAGATATATTGGATCAGTGTTGGATACAACTGAAAGATCTTTGAATCTACCTATTAACACGATGTCTGTAATTCTGACTGGACTTCTACCAAATGTTTATTATTGTGTAATGATTCGTGTTGAAAACGGAGCAGGATTGAGTGAATTTAGTTCTCCAAATTGTGCACGCACTCACGAAACAAGTAAGATTTAGCCATAATTATATGTATACACACCTATCCAGGGTTCAAATATTATGGTTTTTATTTTTATTTTTTATAAAATGCAAATTGACAAATTTAGTGATTTTTCGTGTGTTATCGATTATAACAGTAAGACAGACGTATTTAGAGAAGTTATCTAGCATATAATTCATCAATGAGAGCCTAGGCGCCCAAGGATGGACACAAAGTGTCGGCCAGCCGCGCAGCGCAAGCAAACTAAGCAGGCTTGTTAACAATAAATTTGCTCTCATCAAATGTGGAAACGTAGATTTCAATTAAAATCCTAGTTTTTAAGGATACTGAAAGGTTTGATAATTTGTCTACTTAATTAATTCGCCGATCCTTTATGATAGATGACAATGTACAATTTTATAATTGAAACTATACCTCTAATTTAATTTCAGAGAGGAAATATTATAAAAAATTTAGTTTTCTCTCGTACTAAGTATTTCGAAAGAAGCTGATCCAGATTCTAGTTCGAAGGAAGATCGTTTTTATCACTTAGAACTACACATACATACGTAGTTACTTTAGTTATCTGATATGAGTTATTATTATATTTCAGTTTGGTTATAATTAGTGGAAACATGTAGTTGTGATCTAGAACTCACGTAGATAGTAAATGCTATTTCGTTTAAAAATTTTAAAATGTAGGGTTGCTCTATGAACGAGTCATAATTATTTAATTATTTTACTAAAAATAATAAATGAATGGATAAAGGGACCAAACATTGATACAAAAACACATGCTTTAATTTAATTGTACTTTCTAACCATACTATTATTTAGAGTGCATTAATAAACAATATTCACCTACATACATCTATTTCTAGTTCCTTCAACTCCTCCAGTTAACATCACAGTATTTCCTTTAAACAGCACTGCGTTACAGGCAGAATGGAATGCTCCTGAATTGATCGATCAGAATGGAGTTTTAACAAGTTACCAAGTTAAATATAATGGAACTGTTTTGGATACAACTGAAAGAGTTCTGAATCTAAGTATTAACACGATGTCTGTAATTCTGACTGGACTTCTACCAAATGTTTATTACTGTGTATTGATTCGCGTTGGAAACAGAGCAGGATTGAGTGAATTTAGTTTTCCAAATTGTGAACGCACGCACGAAGCAAGTAAGAGTAATGCAGAATTTGTGTATATGTAGAGGTGTAAAATATGCAATAACCCTTTTTATTGCTATAAACTATCATAAATTTAAATATTAAACATAGGTTGTAGCTTTAAAATATTAATCCTTACTATTAAAACTCGATTATTGTATATTTATCCTTACTATTAAAACTCGATTATTGTTTATATATATATATATCTCTGTAACGAATTGATTGAAGAAACTGCCAGGCGCAGAAAGCTGATTTTTGGCATGTGGGGGTCTTTTGGCTATGGCTCCAGTAAGTTCTGAGCTCAGAGCAAAATGACGACTCATGGAATTATGACGTCATTGTCACATTTTTAAAAGTTAAGCAACACAATTATTCGGGCATAACTCAGCCATTATAGGAGATAGAAGGCTGAGATTTTAATAGAATCTGTACACTAACATACCTCACATATGAGACAACTATCATCAGAAAATGATGACTCATCACTTTGCTATGACGTCATCATTACTCCTCAAAATTTTAAAAATTGACAAATTTGGTGACTTTTCGAGTGAAATCGATTTTAAAACTAAGATGGACATATTTAGAGATGATATCTCCCTTATAATTAACCAATGTCATCTCCAGGCGACCGAAGGGAGCCTCCCGCGGACACAAAGTGTCCGCCAGCCGCGCAGCGCAAGCAAGCGAAGCGCGCTTGTAATAATTATATAATAATTATATGATAATTATATAATTATCATACAATAATTATATAATTATTATATAATTATTATAAAATATGCTAGAGACTAGCTTCCAACTGGTGACATGGGGTTTTCAGGGGTGTAGATTTCGAATATCATATTTTCGAGTAAATTTGATAATTAATTTGTTTACTTTTGTTTACAATAGATACATAAAGTAAACAAATTACTAAAATAGGCTAGAAACAGCTTCCAACGGTTGACATAGGATTTTCAGGGATGTAGATTTCGAATATCATATTTTCGAAGCTATATGAGAAATTATTTGTTTAATATTGTTTACAATATTTATATAAAGTGACCAAACTCCCAAAATAAGCTAGATTGATAAACTCCAGGCGCCCGCAGAGAGACTCTGCGGACACAAAGTGTCTGCAAGCCGCGCAGCGCAAGCAAGCGAAGCGTGCTTGTATATATATATCTGTAACGAATTGATTGAAGAAACTGCCTGGCGCAGAAGGCTGATTTTTGGCATGTGGGAGTCTTTGGACTATGGCTCCAGTAAGTTCTGAGCTCAGACGAAAATGTCGACTCATCATGGAATTATAACGTCATTGTCACATTTTTAAAAGTTAAGCAACACAGTTATTCGGGCATAACTCAGCCATTATAGGAGATAGAAGGCTGAAATTTTAATAGAATCTGTATCCTAACATATCCTAACACCTCACATATGAACTATCATCAAAAAATGATGACTCATCACTTTGCTATGACGTCATCATTACTCATCAAAATTTTAAAAATTGACAAATTTGGTGTTTTTTCGAGCGATATCGATTTTAAAACTAAGATGGACATATTTAGAGATGATATATCCCGTTTAATTAACCAATGTCACCTCCGGCGGACACGAAGTGTCCGCAAGCAAGCGAAGCGCGCTTGTAACAATGTTAATCTATTGTAGTGTCGTTCAATGATTTCTATTGTGAGAGTCAAGTCATATACTATATTGCATAGAAAAGGTGTTAAAAATTGTTCTCCGTTTTCTTTGCAGAAGTGTTAAAATTTCGCTTAGATCTTCGAACTTAATCGTTGATTCATCATTTGACACCTACATGGCAATTTTCATATCTCTACGACTTGCCAATTCTTCAATCAATTCGGACAAATAAACAAAAAACTCCTGGCGTTTTAATATATACGATATACAGCATCATCTTATATACTAAAACGCCAGGAGTTTTTTTGTTTGTTTGTCCAAATTGATTGAAGAATTGGCAAGTCGTAGGAATATGAAAATTGCCATGTAGGTGTCAAATGATGAATCTACGATTAAGTTCAAAGATATGAGTAAAATTTTCGCACCTTTTCTATTTTTAGAATACTATGTACGGCTTCACTCTCACAATAGAAATCATTGTACGATACTATTGTAGGCTGTCATTGTTATTAATATTTCAAAGCAATAACTTATATAGCTGTCTCAATTATATTATAGTGTATAGCAATAAAAAAGGTTTTGTGTTCATTTTCACACCTTTATATAAATATTTTAACACCATTTGACGAATTTTGAAAAGTATGCTAGCGACTAGCTTCCAACGGTTGACATGGGGGTTTTAGGGGTGGGGAGTTCGAATATTATATTTTTGAATCTATATGATAAATTATTTGTTTACTTTTGTTTACAATAGTTACATTAAGTAAACAAATTACAAAAATAAGCTAGAAACTAGCTTCCAACGCTTGGAATGGGATTTAGGGGTGTATTGTTCGAATATTATATTTTTGAATCTATATGATAAATTATTTGTTTACTTTTGTTTACAATAGTTACATTAAGTGAACAAATTACAAAAATAAGCTAGAGACTAGCTTCCAACGCTTGGCATGGGATTAGGGGTGTAGAGTTCGAATATTATATTTTCGGATACATATTCGAAATTATTAGTAACTTTTGTTTACAATATTTATATAAAGTTAACAAAATCCCAAAATATGTTAGATTGAGTAACTCCTGTCGCCCAAAGGGCGACTCTGCGTGCACAAAGTGTCCGCAAGCCGCGGAGTGCAAGTAAGCGAAACGCGGTTTGATGCATTAACAACTATTATAATATTCGATTAGTTATAGAACCACTCAAGTGAGCCAATTTTGAATAACTAGCATTCTTGCATTCTTTATACTTTTGATTGATGAAATATTCTAACTAGAGTCTTCTATTAGTTCTTCCATCTATTTCTAGTTCCTTCAACTCCTCCAGTTAACTTCACAGTATATAGTTTAAACAGCACTGCAATACAGGCAGAATGGAATGTTCCTGAATTGATAGATCAAAATGGAGTTTTAACAAGTTACCAAATTATATATAATGGATTTGAGTTGGATACAACTGAAAGATCTTTGAATCTAACTATTGACACGATGTCTGTCATTCTGACTGGACTTCTACCAAATGTTTATTATTGTGCAATAATTCGGATTGAAAACGGAGCCGGATTCAGTGAATTTAGTTCTCCAATTTGTACGCGCACTCACGAAGCAAGTAAGAATTATGCAGAATAAAATATGTATATATAAATATAAGAGTTTAAAATATATTGTTAGATACATTTGTATTTTTCGTATAGATGCAGCTGTATTATAGAATTATACATCTCAGATGATTATCAATATTCATTAGAACCTCATAGATACATCTTGTTAAAATAATATAATAGTTGATTCTCAAACAATTTTAGTGCTGCTCCTGTAGGGAGATTCCCTTATGGCACAGATAACGTATCTCGTCCGTTCGTATGAATGTCCGTACGTGCCCTACTGCGAAATCTAACAGTCTGATTTTCCAACTTTCGCATGTAGGATCTCCTTTTGGAGTAAATGTGCTCCGTCAACAATTTTTCGCAAATGAGCATGGCCTACTTAATCCGCGGCCGTGTATATCACGTAGGAGGCCTGAAGAATAGAAAGCTAGTTTTAACACAGTCGAAATTTAATTAGACCAATAAATCATAAACTGTATACGATCGACCTTTGAAATGGATGATTACCATACACAAATATCACATCAGCGTATGCAATTTGGCTACAAAAATTTGAAATGTCATAATGCTGTTTCCTTTGCAACTGAGGAATTAATAGACATTCAATTTAAGATTTTCAGATTTTGGATCATGGTCTTCTTATTGTTGTTTGTGATATTTGTATATGGTAATACTACATTTCAAAGGTATATCGTATAGGGTTTTTGATTTATCAGTCTAATTGAATTTTGAATGTGTTAAAACTGGCTTTCTATTTTTCTGGCCTTCTAGGTGACCCCTATTTCAACAACTTGGATTTCTTTAGTTTCATCAATGTTTAGATTAGACCTTAGCTATCGTTTATATTCCAAATTTTAACTATGATCGTACTTTTAATTTTATAAATATTTAGCCCTGTTACAATTTTGATAAACTTTTTATTGAACTTTAATTATTACCATTTTACAATATTCTATGATGGAGAAATAATTGCGAAATAAAGAAGTTAATATAATAACAAATATGACAAAAGTAATAATAACAATTGTGTCAATTGTAGATGGAAACTTTGTCTGTCCTAAGTAAGAAAAATAATAACTAAACATATGTAATCGCACAACTAAGATCACATCAACTTTTTTTTTCTTTATGTTCATTGATGTAATTCATTTAAATCTGACTGATAGGTTGAAGTTATTGTCGTTCGTCTACACTGGAATTAGAAATTTAGTGGGTCCCTCTCCAAATATGAGGAAGAATAGGAAAATATGAGGAGGTCCCCCCAAATTTGGATAACCTCAAGAAAATAGATTTTTGCGTTGAAATTTGGGAGGTCCCACCAAAGGAACCCCCACAGGGCCCAGTATGAGTGTAGCTGATATGAAAACTAAAGTGTTGAGTGCTCCAGAAATTTTGAGGGCACCTACTCCACTAATCGGAACATGCTCTAGCTATGCTCTGAATCTTCAGATTGAGCAAATCCGCTTATAATCGCTTTTCTAATTTATTTACAATAATTTTGCAGCCACAAATACGTGGAAACATACAAATATTTAAATCAAATTCAAGTTTCTAAGGAGACTGAAAGGGATTATAATTTGTATACTAATTTAAAGGCGACTATCTTTTGTGAGATATGACAATTTTAAGTTAACTCTCACCTGAACACCCAATCGTACCTTGTTTCGTTGACATTTTTGGTGAACAATTAGAAAGGCAGGTTTGATTTATTTCAGGTTACACAACCCAGAAAACTTTCATTAATAAAGTAAAGCTGATTGTAGTTCTTAATTCATCCTAATTACGAAGTAAATTGTTAACAAAACAGCGGGTTTGTTAATAGCTAATTGAAATTCTTTGGCGCTTTTGAGGTCGGAATTTATTAAGAATTCATCACTATGTTTTGATTTGGAGACCTGTTGCATGAAAAAATGCCCCCACCATGGATATTCATGTAATATGGGGGGGGCAAAATTTAATGGAGTTAGCGTGAAAAATTGCCCCCCCGTGAAAAAATGTCCCCCACCATGGATATTCTTGAGTTTAACACTAAATATTGCTGATACTATTTATATACGATACATTTATGAAAGTCATTGTTATTACTTCACACGACTAGTTTGTTGATTTGCAATGCTTTAGTAAACGAATAGAAGCCAAATAGCATTCAAAATGTTTTGTATAAGCATTGGCATACTTTAGAATATCCATGGTGGGGGGCATTTTTTCACGGGGGGGCAATTTTTCACGCTAACTCCATTAAATTTTGCCCCCCCCCCCCCCATATTACATGAATATCCATGGTGGGGGCATTTTTTCACGGTGGGGCATTTTTTCATGCAACAGACCTTTGGATATTAGCCGTAATTTCTGGTATCGTTTTGCTATTGCTATAATAAGATCCATTATATACCATTATCTTAGATCTATTTTCCAATATAATAATACAGGTCCAGAGTGTAAAATAACATTTTTAAGTCTTTGTGGATGTTATATACTATATTATTAAATAACTTTTAATTAAATTGATAAATAACCAAGTTAATTTGGAAAACTAAGTAAATTATGTTTTATTATGGCTTGAATAAAACCTATGACAGATGAAATATTTTGTATTGATAGTATTGATGCTGCAATACATGCCTTAATTGTACTTTTAAACATATATTTATATCTAGTTCCTTCAACTCCTCCAGTCAACTTGACAGTTTATTCCATAAACAGCACTGCGATACAGGCAGAATGGAATGCTCCAGAATTGATAGATCAAAATGGAGTTTTAACACGATACCAAGTCAGATATAGTGGATCGGTGTTGGATACAACTGAAAGACTTTTGGATATAAATGTTAACACTATGTCTGTAATTCTGACTGGACTTCTACCAAATGTTTATTACTGTGTAATGGTTCGCGTTGGAAACGGAGCAGGATTGAGCGAATTTAGTTCTCCAAATTGTGCACTCACTCACGAAGCAAGTAAGATATATGCATAATTAGATATTTAAATATACATATTATATGTACGTATATACACATGTCAAAATTTTAAAATATAACGATTTGAATTATCGATGCTACTGCATATTTAAATGAATGCGTTTCAAACTTGCTTGCTTTATGGATCTATTTTGAAGAAATCCGCAAATAATTCAGGATACAGTTTCGAAATATGTTTTGAAATTCTTAATATTTAAACTCGATTAATATTTATTTGTATCTATATATATATATATTCTTTAGCGAATTGATTGAAGAAACTCCCAGGCACAGAAAGCTGATTTTTGGCATATGGGAGTATTTGGGCTATGGCTCTACTAAATTCGGACCTCAGACGAAAATGTTCTCTCCTCATGGAACTATGACGTCATTGTCACTTTTTTTTATAATTAGAAATTTCAGTTTTTCGACCATAACTTCGCCATTTTAGGTGGTAGAAGACTTTTTAATAGAATGTGTATATTGATATATCTCACATATGATGCAACTCTCATAAAAAATGACGCATCACTCTGTTATAACGTCATCATTACGCATCAAAAATTCATAAATTTACAAATTTTTTTTTTTTCTAGTGATATCAATTACAACAGTAATACATACGTTTTTAGCGATGTTTTCTACCTTATAATTAATTAATGTGAGCTAGGTGTCCTAACGAGAGCTCTGACGGACACTTTGTCTCCGCCAGCCCCGCAGCGCAAGCAAGCGAAGCGCGTTTGTTATTATTAAATACTAACTAACTATTGACGATTTGTGTCACGTATATTTCGGCACATTGCTAGTTCCATTATCTTCTGTGGTTAACACAACGGTTAATTACATAAATGTATCATACTTAAAAATTCCTGCTCAATTGTAAAATGTTTAAAATTTCGTCATAGGTGTGAAAACTTTATATAGACAAGAGATACGAAAATATACACCTACTTTTCCATTGTACAACACTATAAGAAATTAACGATATGTATACACTCTTACAATATAAATCATTCTACGGCACTACAAAGCTATCATTGTAATTAATACTTCAGCAATAAATTATCTCATTAGATATGTTAATTATATTATAGTGTATGACACGAAAAAATGTACTATGTATATTTCACACCTTTTGGCGAATACTGAAAACAATACTAGAGACTTGCTTCCAACGGTTGTCATAGGGTATTTGGGTTGTGGATCCTGAATACCGCATTTTCGAATCTGTATGATTAATATTTATTTACTTTTGTTACAATATATACATAAAGTAAACAAACTCCAAAAATATGCTGGAGACTACGTTGCAGCAGTTGACATAGGGTTTAGTGGAGTAGATTTCAAATATCATATTGTGGTATTTATGTGATAAAGTATTTGTTAAAAAATATGCTAGAAACCAGCATTCAACCTTTAACATTGGTTTTTCGGTAAATTTCGAATTCTTTTTATCATGGACCTAATTTTCTTCCCTAGTTCTGATTTCAGATTCACCGTAGATAAATGATTTCTCAGTAGAGAATTAGATAATACTCAACGTTTCTTTAATATATCTCAGGCTCCCGCAGCGCGACTCTGCGGATACGCAGTGTCTGCAAGCCGCGCAGCGCAAGCACGTGAAGAGCGCTTGTAATCCTATATATTAAAACGCTAGGATTTATTTGTTTGTCCGAATTAATTGAAGAATTGGCAAATCGTAGAGATATGAAAATTGGCATGTAGGTGTCAAATGATATGACTACGATTAAGTTCTAAGATCTAAGCGAAATTTTCACACCTCTGCAAAGAAAATGGAAACAATTTTTCACACCTTTTCTATACAGTATATATGACTTCATTCTCACAATTGAGATCATTGACACTCTAATAGATTGTCATTGTTACTAATATTTCAAATCCACAACTTATATTAGATATCTTAATTTTATTATAGTGTATAGCAATAAAAATGGTTATATACATATTTTCACACCATTTGACGAATTTTTAAAAATATGTTAGAGACTAGCTTCTAAAGGTTAACATGGGATTTTAGGGGTGTAGACTTCGAATATCGTATTTTCAGATCTGTATGATAAATTATTTGTTTACTTTTGTTTACTTTATATACATAAAGTAAACAAATTACAAAATTTCGCTAGAGACTAGTTTCCGACGGTTGAAGCAAGCGAAGCGCGCTTGTATATTATATTTACCTTATTATAGATACGCAGTGTCCGCAAGGTGGGCTTATAAAATATGATATTCACCTATATACATCTGTTTCTAGTTCCTTCAACTCCTCCAGTTAACATATCTGTATATTCAATAAACAGCACTGCGATACAGGCAGAATGGAATGCTCCTGAATTGATAGATCAAAATGGAGTGTTAACAAGTTACCAAGTTAGATATAATGGATCAGCGCTGGATACGACAGAAAGATCTTTGAATCTAAGTATTAACACAATGTCTGTAATTCTGACTGGACTTCTACCAAATGTGTATTACTGTGTAATGATTCGTGTTGAAAACGGAGCAGGATTGAGTGAATTTAGTTCTCCAAATTGTTCTCGCACTCAAGAAGCAAGTAAGATTTGAACATAATGAGATTTCTTTGAAAACATTGCTTTCTATCTACGTATATATTATTATTTTATATATAATATACTCTTTTAAGTGAGTCAATTGCGGCTTTCTTTGCTATACTGCATACCAATTTATCTCTATAAGTGTGGATAGGTACATTTCACTTTTTCAATAACTCTGTTGATATAATTTTTGAGATGAATATTTAAATTTCCTGATGATATCTTGAATACGAGAGACTTACTAATGTTTAACTTCACTTGTTTTATTTCTTAATTCTAACATTTGAGCCAATCTGGCTAAAATTGTATTCAAGAGTAGAAAGTCATATTAAATGCTAACTACGGTTCGAATCGAGCATGACGCTGCAACTATTTCTTTTCAGGCGAAATTTGCTCTTGAATTATAAACTGGTATATCCGTGACAGACACCGCCATATATTAAGTATGTTATATATCCACTTTTTTTTGCTAAAAAAAGTGGGTTGCGCTCCATTATACCGCATATAAAAATAACTCGAATTACACCTATGATTGATGGAATATTATTGTGTTAATGATTCTTGTAGTATTAATAGTATTATCTCAAAAAACAAATTGGTATGTAATATTCACCTACAAGCTTATATTTGTAGTTCCTTCAACTCCTCCAGTTAACTTCACAGTTGATTCTTTAAACAGCACTGCGATACAGGCAGAATGGAATGCTCCTGAATTGATACATCAAAATGGAGTTTTAACAAGTTACCAAATTAGATATAATGGTTTAGAGTTGGATACAACTGAAAGATCTTTGAATCTAAGTATTAACACGATGTCTGTAATTCTGACTGGACTTCTACCAAATGTTTATTACTGTATAATAATTCGGGTTGAAAACGGAGCTGGATTGAGTGAATTTAGTTCTCCAAAATGTTCACGCACTCATGAAGCAGGTAAGATTTATGCAGAATAATTATATGCCATGAATATTAAAAAATGCTCAAAAGGACTTGGGCAATCAATAAATAATGATCCATATCTGTAAAAAGAGGGTAATGAAAATTGCGTATTTTCGATATGCCTATAATATTCCATAGAGGATTAGCCTTTGATTGGTATTTTGATTTGATTTGATATTATGATTACTGTGGTTACTGCACTTGATTTTAGGAACACTGGTTTAGAATACAGCATTTTCAATTTATTTTTGTAGTTCCCTCGGATGTATTTTAGTTATATGTAAATTTAGAGCAAAACTAAACATTATATTCAATTCTACGTAGCAAATATCATATTGATTGAATTATTTAAAGCATTTGAACCAACGGATGGGGAATTATGTGTTTTATTCAATTCACTGACACTTTTATCCCACTTTTTAAGTTGCAAAATTGTGCAAAAATATAGTATAAGAGGCATGATATCCTTTTATCACACAACACCTTTCTAATATTTGTTCACATCGGTTTAGGTTATTTACTAACCTTTTAATGCGCTTATTTCACGATTTTAAAAGTTTTATTTGCAAATTTGATTTCTAAACCATTTTCAATGGGAAAATTCCAACTTTTCATTAGTATCCAAATATTGATTTTAAATTCTTGCACGGCTGGGAGACGCTTTGTTTCCGCCTAGGCCTATATGGAGTATTTATAAGGTAGAAACATCTCTAAATACATCTGTCTTACTGTTAAAATCGATTATACCCCAAAATCACAAAATTTTTCAATTTTTGACAACTAATAATGACGCCATGACAGTGTTGAGTCGTCATCTTTTGATTCATCACCTAAAATGGCTGAGTTATGGTCGAAAAACTGAAATTTCTAATTATAAAACGTGACAATGACGTCATAATTCCACGATGAGTCGACATTTTTGTCTGAGCTCAGAACCTAGTGGAGCCATAGCCAAATAACTCCCTCATGGCAAAATCAGCTTTCTGTGCCTTGCAGTTTCTTCAATCAATTCGTTACATATATATATATACAGTCTGTCTGGTAATTATTGAGAATCACCTAAGTACTAAAATGAATATCAATTATTCAATTCCATTATTAAATTTTAAGCAGAATATTACTATATGTGTCTGATGATCAGTAATTTATCTTGTTACCATTGCTGTTGATCACTTTTTGACACCTTTTCGGCAGACCAGTAAGGTTCCAAAAACTCCGGGGTTATGGAATCCCATAAGACAGAAATCCGATCTTTAAGGTCTGATTTTGTTCTTGGTCGATCTCTACTAAGGTTATGCTTTATCCATCCGAATAGATTATCTATTGGGTTGATATCAGGACTCTGACTTGGCCAACCAAAGGTGTTTTGAGGCATATTTTGCTGCATCCAATGCCTTGCCTTCTTACAAGTGTGTTTGGGATCATTACCTGTACCAAAAACCAATTTCTTTCATGAAAAACATTTGCTTGCGCCAGTAAATGAACCTCTAGAATCTTCACAAAGAATTCACCGTTCATATTGTGTTCGAAAATACAGAGTGGGAATGTCCCTATGCTTAACAGTGGGGGAAACTCTGAATTCACTATTCTTAGTCCACATCCTCACTGAGCCACCAAAAAGCCAAAAGGATGCTTCATCCGCGAAGATTGCTTGATTCCACGGTCTGTCTATATTAGTTCTTGTCCAATCTAGACGTTTAATACGATTTGTCTCAGACAACATGGGAACTTTCTTCGGAAAGGGCTTTGAATAATCCAACTTTTTAAGACAACGATGGACGCTTGTTTTGCTAGCTGAACAAGGTAACTTCGATGAAATTTCGCGAATGGAGACCTTTGGATCATCTCTGATTTGCTTAACCACACTTTTCTTAATCGCCTGATAGACTATAGCCGGTCTTCCTGCACCACGATGGTGATCTAGTGAATGTTGTTCTGAAATTCGGCGAATTACACGGTAGACTGTCGCTAAGGAAACGTCGAGTGCTCGGCTAATTTGTTTCGGGTTGTATATCTTTGAGGTCCAGAGGGTTCGAATTTCATTCCTCTTTGAAACTTGAAACATCTCAATAACTAGTGTATCTAAGCTCTTTAGAAATTCACAACAAACTAACATTAGTCAGATAGTGCTAAGTAATGATGACGCATCACATATTTTTGCATAATTTTAATAAAAAACCAAGTTTATACCATACTAATTATAGAAAAATATCCATCAAATAGAGGAATATCTAAGATTCAGATGAATAGGTATTGAAATTTCGTTTCAAATACTAAGGATATTCAATTAAACATTTTCTCAATAATTATCGGACAGACTGTATATATATATATATTTAAGCTCCACTAAGTTCTGACCTCAGACGAAAATGTCGCCTCATCATAGAATTATCACGTCATTGTCACCTTTTTATGATTCGAAATTTCAGTTTTTCGACTATAACTCAGCCATTTTAGGTGATAGAAGGCTACCTCATATATGATGTAACTCTCATCAAAAAGGATGACTCACTACTCTGTTATGACGGCATCATTACGCATCAAATAATATCGATTAAAACAGTAATTTTTAGAGATGTTCTCTACCTTATAATTAATCAGATTGTGCCTAGGCGCCCAAAGGGCTCCTCTGGCGGACACAAAGTGTCCTTTAGCTGCGCAGCGCAACCAAGCGAAGTACGCTCGTTTTCTAAAGCAATCAAAATCGATAATTTGATATATAATTAGCGATGAACATTTAATTAAAGCATTGAAGTATCAAAAATCATCAAAATTTATCGAAATGCTACAAGTAGTTACAATGAATTACATTCTCCTTACATACATCTCTTTGTAGTCCCTTCAACTCCTCCAGTTAACATCACAGTATATTCCTTAAACAGCACTGCGATACAGGCAGAATGGAATGCTCCTGAATTGATAGATCAAAATGGAGTTTTGACAAGTTACCAAGTTAGATATAATGGATCAGGGTTGGATATAACTGAAAGATCTTTGAATCTAAGTATTAACACGATGTCTGTAATTCTGACTGGACTTCTACCAAATGTTTATTACTGTGTAATGATTCGTGTTGAAAACGGTGCAGGATTGAGTGAATTTAGTTCTCCGAATTGTGCTAGCACTCAAGAAGCAGGTATAGTTTTTGCATGTGAAATATTTAGTCATATGTCCGTACGCGCGCTACTGCGAAATCTACCAGCCCGATTTTACCCAATTTCGCATGTAGGATCTCTTTATGGTGTAGATGTGCATTGTCAAATTTTTTCGAAAAATCTCATCACATTCGGTTTTTATAAGTACAAGCGCGCTTCGTTTGCTTGCGTTGCGCGATTTGCTATTTTTGTAATTTGTTTACTTTATGTAACTATTTCAAACAAATTATTGATCATATCGATCTGAAGATATAATATTCGAATTCTACACCCATAAAAACCACATGTCAACAGTTGGAAGCTAGTCTCTAGCATATTTTTCAAAATTCGTCAAATGGTGTGAAAATATGTATATAAAGGTGTGAAAATACGCACATAATCTTTTTTTATTGCTATACATTATGATACATTTAAGATATCAAACATAAATTGTAGCTTTGAAGTATTAGTAACAATGACTATCTATTGTCCGTACAATGATTTCCATTGTGATAGTGTGGTAATCTATTTTGTATAGTAAAGGTGTGAAAAATTGTTTTCCATTTTTTGTAGAGGTGTGAAATTTTCGCTTTGATCTTAGAACTTAATCGTAGTCATATCATTTGACACTTGCATGCCAATTTTCATATCTCTACGACTTGCCAATTCTTCAATCAATTCGGACAAACACACACAAAAAAAGAAAAAATCCTAGTGTTTTAATATATAAGATATACTGTCGAACCTGCTATAACGGTCACCTGTCTATAGCGGTCACTAATGAATAGTCCCGTCCGAAATTCCATAATATTGAACCTGTGTATAGCGGCCACATGCTCAACGCGGCCAGCGGCCACCCGTTTGTAGTCCCTTACTGACCTAAAAGTGTGTATAACGGCCATCACCTGTCTAGAGTGGAATCACTCTTATCAAAAAATGATGACGCATCACTCTGTTATAACGTCATCATTTAACGTCAATCAACGCATCAAAAATTGAAAATGTGAAAACTTTTGTAACTTTTCGAGTGTTATCTCGAAAAGTTACAAAAGTTTTCACATATTATATACCCTATATTTTTATCAATGAAAACCTAGGTGCCCAAACGGCGCCTCCGGCGGACACAAAGTGGCCGCCAGCCGCACAGCGCAAGCAAGCGAAGCGCGCTTGAACTATTAATTTTCTTATCTTAAAAAAAATAGTGTTGTGTTAACCTACATACATCTCTTTCTAGTTCCTTCAACTCCTCCAGTTAACTTGACAGTATATTCTTTAAACAGCACTGCGATACAAGCAGAATGGAATGCTCCTGAATTGATAAATCAAAATGGAGTTTTAACAAGTTACCAAGTTAGATATAATGGATCAGTGTTGGATACAACTGAAAGATCTTTGAATCTACCTATTAACACGGTGTCTGTAATTCTGACTGGACTTCAACCAAATGTTTATTACTGTGTAAAGGTTCGCGTTGGGAACGGAGCAGGATTGAGTGAATTTAGTTCTCCAAATTGCGCGCGTACTCTCGAAGCAAGTAAGATTTATGCATAATTAATTATATATACATGTCAAAATATTAAACATGATGCTGTATATAATATATTAACACCTATTATAATTTTCAATTAGTTATAGAACCACTCGAGAGAGGCAATTTTTGAATAACTTTGCTTTCTTTATACTTTTGATTGATGAAATATTCTAAGTTCTAACTAGAGTCTACTATTAGTTCTTCCATCTATTTCTAGTTCCTTCAACTCCTCCAGTTGACTTCACAGTACATAGTTTAAACAGCACTGCAATACAGGCAGAATGGAATACTCCTGAATTGATGGACCAAAATGGAGTTTTAACAAGTTACCAAATTATTTATAATGGATTTGAGTTGGATACAACTGAAAGATCTTTGAATCTAACTATTGACACGATGTCTGTATTTCTGACTGGACTTCTCCCAAATGTTTATTACTGTGTAATAATTCGTGTTGAAAACGGAGCAGGATTCAGTGAATTTAGTTCTCCAAATTGTATACGCACTCACGAAGCAAGTAAGATTTATGCACAATAAAATATGTATATCCTATAAACATAAGATTTTAAAATATTATGTCAGATACATTTGAATTTTTCGTATACACTAACGGGACAAAAGTATTTGCACACTTCATTATCTTACGTGCATTTAATACTAAAATGGGTCTATTCATGAATATTAAAACTCCGAAACGGTAAGTGATACAACTAATCGGGTTTCAAATTCGAAATCTTCGCATTCGAATTAGTTATTGCAGGAAATTTCTAATCAATTATTAATTCCCAATGTTTTCAAATCATCAATCACTGCCACTTTGTGCCACATATGTCCCTTTTTATCACTATACATGATGGTGATGTACTACCTCTTGTGTCACTGGTTGATAATTTACTAATTGGGTTGAGCAATTTATTTAGAAATCTTAAACTATTACTAATTCGAATGTGAAGATTCTGAATCTTAAATCAGACTCCTAATAGCTCTTAGAGTTTGAATACTTTTCCCTTCATGAAAAGAGCCAATTTAGTACTATTTGTATGGGGAATAATATAGTGTACAAATACTTTTCTCCGGTTAGTGTAGATACAGCTGTATATATAGAATTATACATCTCAGATGATTTTCATAATACATTAGAACCTCATAGATACATCTTGTTAAAATAATATAATAGTTGATTCTCAATCAATTTTAGTGCAGTTCCCGTATGGGAGATTCCCTCATGGCATGGACGGAGTAACTCGCCGTCCGTATGTATGTCTGTCTGTGCGCTACTGCCAATCTAATATTCCGATTTTACCAAGTTTTGCATGTAGGATCTCTTTTTGGTGTAGCTGTGCACCAATATTTTACTATTTAGGATCCGATTATCAATCTTTGGAAGCAGTAATGCGAATATTTTTTGAGTTATTAACATATCGATTTATATAGATATTTTCACACTCTTTGACAGAAATCTTATTTCAAGATTTAATTGCGGTGAGACGATCCACAATAAAATTATTAATTACTAATATAATATTTTTCCTACTCTTCAAATTTGAAGAGGGCCCCTCTAAATATTAATTAGGCACTAAGAAATGTTTTTACCATTCAATCTGCAAGCTACTACTTACTATATGATAACAATAGTGTTCATGTGTTTATTTTCAATATTCTCTGAGTTATCTAGGATTTTATCACGATCTATAGAGGAGTAATGAGATGTGACAAAATCATAGAAAACTAAAAAATATTGAAAATAAAATCATGAACAGTGAGTGTTATTAGTATCATGTGAGAAGAAGTAGTTAGCGAATTGAATGGTGTATTTTCCAAGTGTCTACTATCTATACTACAGTCGACTCCGCATAATAGGGTCACTGTTTAATCGGGTCAACCGCTTAATCGGGTCATTTTTGGCAGGACCGGAATAGCTCTCATACATAGAATCTAATACAAAATATTTTCGGTTAATAGGGTTCTCCGCTTAATCGGGACAAAATGTCCTCTGATCGATGTGACCCTTTTGAGCGGAGTCGACTGTATTTGATTTAAGGTTTAAACATTCAACTTTTTGTTTCCATAGCAACTGAGGAATGCATGGACATTCAATTTTAGATTTTCAGAATTTTTGGATTAAGGTCTTCTTATTGTTGTTTATGATGTTTGCATATGGTAATAATATATTTCAAAGGTCTATCGTATACAGTTCTTGATTTATCTGTCTAATTAAATTTTGACTGTGCTAAAACTGACCTTCTATTATTCAGGCCTTCTCGGTGACATACACGGCCGTGTATTAAATAGGCCATGACATGACATATTTCAACAACTTGGATTTCTTTAGTTACATCAATGTTTAGATTAGACCTTAGCTATTGTTTATATTCCAAATTTTAAATATGATCGTACTTTTACTTTCATTAATTTTTTAGCCCTGTTACAATTTGGATAAACTTTTCATTGAACTTTAATTATTTCCATTTTACAATATTCTATAATGGAAAAAAAAGAACTGACCAACCCAATCGTACCTTGCCTCGTTGACATTTTGGTGAACAATTAGAACAGGTAGGTTTGATTTATTTCAGGTTTCTGAACCCAGAAAATTTTTATTAATAAAGTAACGTTGATTGTAGTTCTTAATTCATCCTAATTACGAGGTAAATTGTCAACAAAACAACGGGGTTTTTATAATAGCTAATTGAAATTATTTAAGCTTTATAGGTCGGAACTTATGAAGAATTCATTGCTGTGTTTTGATTTGGTGTTCTTTGGATAATGCTCGTAATTAATAGCGCGGTTGTGGTTTTGAAAAAGACCTATGGCAGATGAAATATTTTGTATTGATACTATTGATTCTGCAAGCTATGCCTTAGTTTTTACTTTTTAACCATATATTTATTTGTAGTTCCTTCAACTCCTCCACTCAACTTGACAGTTTATTCCATAGACAGCACTGCGATACAGGCAGAATGGAATGCTCCTGAATTGATAGATCAAAATGGAGTTTTAACACGATACCAAGTTAGATTTAGTGGATCGGTGTTGGATACAACTGAAAGACTTTTGGATATAAATATTAACACAATGTCTGTAAATCTGACTGGACTTCTACCAAATGTTTATTACTGTGTGATGGTTCGCGTTGGAAACAGAGCAGGATTGAGTGAATTTAGTTCTCCAAATTGTGCACGCACTCACGAAGCAAGTAAGATATACTATGCATGATGAGATATATATGTATATTACACATGTCAACATTTTAAAACATGACGATTTGAATTATTGATGCTGCTGCATATTTAGATGAATTCATTTCAAATTTGCTTGCTTTATGGATCTATTCTGTAAAAAGTCCTCAAATAGTTTATGATACATTTTTGAAATGCGATTTTTAAATCCTTACTATTAAAACTCGATTAATATTTTTTTGTGTATATACATATACAAGCGCGCTTCGCTTTTGTGAGATTGAGGCGATATAATCTACAGAAAATGTATAAAAAGTGTTTTCCATTTTTTCAGAGGTGTGAAAATTTCACTTTGATATTAGAACTTAGATTCATTATTTGACACTGACGTATATATAAATCTTTATAGCACTTCGACCCTCCATTTTTCCAACCATTTCGAACAAACGAACAAAAGAGAAAAAAATGAAGAATTGGAAAGTCGTAGCGATATTAAAATTGGCATGTAGGTGTCAAATGATGAGTCTACGTTAAGTTCGAAGATCTAAGCGAAATTTTGACAACTCTGCAAAAATAATGGAAAACATTTTTAATACCTTCTATTCAAAATATATGGCTTCACTTTTACATTAGAAATCAATGTTTGGACCTTCAATAGAGTATCATTGTTATTAGTACTTCAAACAAAAAGTTATTTCATATAGATATCTTAATTATTTTATAGTGCATAGCAATATTAAATGTAATATGTGTATCTTCACACCTTTTGGCGAATTTTAAAAATATGCTAGAGACTTTCATTCAACGGTTGTCATGTAGTTTTAGGTTGTAGACTCTGAATATATATTTCCAATATATATAATAAATTATTCGTTTACTCTTGATTACAATAAATACATAAAGTGAACAAATTCCAAAAAATAGGCTAGAGACTAGCTTCCAATTGTTAATATGGGGTTTTTGGGTTGTAGATTTCGAACATCGTATTTTCGAATCTGCATGATAAATATTTGTTTACTTTTGCTACAATATATACATAAAGTAAACAAACTACACAAATAGGCTTGAGACCAACTTTCAGCAGTTGACATAAGGTTTTAGTCGTGTAGATTTCAAATATAATATTGTAGTATTTATGTGATACATTATTTGTTTAATTATGTTTATAATAAATTCATTAAGTAAACAAATCTTAAAAATATGCTAGAAACTAGCATTCAACCTTTAGCATTTGTTTTTAGGTTTGTAGATTTCGAATTCTTTTTATCTTCGGACCTAATTTTCTTTTCCAGTTCTGATTTCAGATTCACCGTAGATAAATGACGTTTTATAGAAAAAAATTAGAAAACAATCAACCGTTTCTTTGCTATTCCAAGTGCTCGCAGCGCGACTTTGTGGATATGCAGTGTCCTCAAGCCGCGCAGCGCAAGCACGCTAAGCGCGCTTGTAATATATTATATTCACCTATATACATCTGTTTCTAGTTCCTTCAACTCCTCCAGTTAACATCTCTGTATATTCCATAAACAGCACAGCGATACAGGCAGAATGGAATGCTCCTGAATTGATAGATCAAAATGGAGTTTTAA
This sequence comes from Aphrocallistes beatrix, assembly GCA_963281255.1. Taxonomy (NCBI): domain Eukaryota; kingdom Metazoa; phylum Porifera; class Hexactinellida; order Sceptrulophora; family Aphrocallistidae; genus Aphrocallistes; species Aphrocallistes beatrix. The sequence continues at coordinate 843,753 of OY725492.1, read as the reverse complement.
CAAGTTACCAAGTTAGATATAGTGGTTTAGAGTTGGATACAACTGAAATATTTTTGAATCTAAGTGTTAACACATTATCTGTAATTCTAACTGGACTTCTACCAAATGTTTATTACTGTGTAATGATTCAAGTTGAAAACAGAGCAGGTTTCAGTCAATTTAGTTCTCCAAATTGTGCACGCACTCACGAAGCAAGTAAGATTTAGACATAATTAAATTTCTTTGAAGATATTGCTATCTATTTATATATTAACATTTTTGAAATTTTGTTCATAGTATAATCTTTTAAGTAAGCCATTTATAGCTTGCTTTGCTTTTCTGCATACCAATTTATCTATTTAATTACTTGTGGATAGGTATATTTCACTGTTTTGATAGCTCCTCATTTGAAATGTGTGTGTTATATTTATTATCAAAGGTTGATATTAACATTATTTGAAGTTTGTTGAACTCTGGGCTTCTTAATGCACGGCCTTGAATGTTTCCAAAAAGTACTAAACAATGCAAGACCAGTTTATAATTTTGTTGAAATCTGTGTCTCCTATGGTAAGCAAATCTGTTTTGGTGGTTGGTTATGAACTCAATAGGTAATTAGCCTCAACCTCAAAAGCAAATTATTTTTCTACACAATCCCCTAGGAGATCAATACACTTTTCCCAACGTTTAACAAGTTCTCGTATCCACTGCAAAAGAAAGTATTTTTCATCACAGTCACATTTCTCACCACGTAGTTTCGTTAATACGGTAGGTGGAGAAACATTTCAAATCAATACTGACGAATTTCAGCGGGTAAAGCTTACAGTTTTGAACTGTATAATTTTCATAGTGAAATCACTTCAGCTCTGAGCATGCCACGTCTTTTATCCTTTATATGTTCTACAGGAGTTTCGGCAACATAGGTCATAATAAATATCGGTAACCGTTTGACCACGGGCACGAGGTATATAATCAATAAGAAGAACGTCACTTTCCTCAAAGATTCTAACCATAATCTTCTTCGCAGACCTCGCTATTCTAAACTTAATGGGGATATGGAGAATCAGCATGGTGCCACTCCATAGATTCCTGTTTGTTTCTGGACCATAGTGATTAAGCCATATTTCATCTGCTGTCACAATTCTTCAGTTTAACATCAAAGGATCCTGATGGTATCTTGAAAGAGACTTGCTAATGCCTAACCTCAATTGTTTCATTTCTTTAGTCAAACATTGGGCCAATCTGGCACTAATTGTAGTCAAGAGTAGATGGTCATGTCAAATGCTAACTACGGTTCCAATCGAGCATGATGCTTCAACTATTTCTCTTCAGGCGGAATTTGCTTTGGATAAAAATTATAAACTGGTATATCCGTGACAGACACTGCCATATATTAAGTATATACCCACTATTGTTGCTAAAAAAAGTGGGTTGCGCTCCATTATACCGCAGATAAAAATAACTCGAATTATACCCATGATTGATGAGATATTATTGTGTTAATGATTCTAATACTAGTACTATCTAAAAACTGAATTAGTATGTAATATTCACCTACATGCTTATATTTGTAGTTCCTTCAACTCCTCCAGTTAACTTGACAGTATTTGCTTTAAACAGCACTGCAATACAGGCAGAATGGAATGCTCCTGAATTGATAGATCAAAATGGAGTTTTAACAAACTACCAAGTTAGATATAATGGATCGGTGTTGGATACAACTGAAAGAACTTTGAATCTAAATATTGACATGATGTCTGTAATTCTGACTGGACTTTTACCAAATACTTATTATTGTGTAATAATTCGGGTTGAAAACAGAGCAGGATTAAGTGAATTTAGTTCTCCAAATTGTACACGCACTCAAGAAGCAGGTAAAATTTTTGCAGAATAAATATATAGGTATACTATGAATATCAAAAATCCTTAAAAACACTTTGATTGGTATTTTGATTTGATGCGATATTATGAGTATTGTGGTTACTACTTACTATACATTGAGCGGACAGAAGTATTTCAACACATATTTTCTGATCCAAATTTGCAGTCTCGTCAGAGGGTTTAATTAACACTTCAATTTTTAGTGTGCTTCCTATATTATTATATTGGATCTATGATCCAATATAATAATATAGGAGCACAGCACTAAAATGAGTGCTGGTGTAGGGCAGGCCGGCCGTAAGTGGTGCACAGACCAGAGTTTAAAAGATATCGCCCTGAAATATTTTGTAAAGCTGCGGGTATATATGTAGATGTGCATCTACTCATACGATTTTCAATATATCCTAAATCATCATCATTACGTAGCATTTGTGATTTCATTCTTTTGCTTATTTCACATAAACTAAAAGAGCTAGAAACTTGAGATTGGTAACACTGGTGAAGTATGAGGCCCTCTAAAACCTATTTTATTCCTAAATCTATCTGAAATAGGACCTCTGAGCAATTTGCGGTTAAATATTTTGTCGCGTCATCATCGCCTAATTGGAATGCTAATTGCCTATTAGAGCTCAAATTTTAATAGTTTGGGATAAACAATTGTTCAATAAAGTGTTCAATATAGATGTCTCAACAAAATTATCTTAATTAATTATGCTTACGTCATCATGATGACACAGCAATAATTATAAATGGCTTGTTAAAATGATAAGAAATAGAGTTGTAATGATAAGAAATAGAAATAAACATATGTTGTAGAAAGTGTTGCGTAGATGACTATACAAAACTATGCTAATTAATTATGTTGATGTCATCATGATGACACGGCCAAAATTTACATCTACAATTTTCATCCTACAAACTTCAATTGATGTAAGAAAAGCCCCTCACAGACGGGCTAGAAGTGTGCTTCCAAATTCCTTGGATGACATGTATTGTGTCATCATCCAAGGAATGTGGAAGCACACTTCTGGCCCGTCTGTGAGGGGCTTTTTTCCATTGAATCCAAAACATCCCCTGGATTTTTTTTGGGCCCCCGTTTTGAAAGTTTTTGCCCTGACATTGTGATATTCGGCTGCTGATGTGGGAGGTTTGGTTTTTTGGATGTAGAAACGATTATCCAAAAGAGACTCACTGGCAACAGCGTTAGTACCTCAAAGAACGTTGTGTAATATCCGAGTATTGCATACCCAAATAAATCAATGGATGAGACACAACATTGCCATCTATCGAAGAGTTCTAGATAATAGAGTGGATCCTTTGATGTACTAACGCTGTTGCCAGAAGGTCTCTTCTGGATCATCGTTTCTACATTCGGAAAACCCAACCTCCCACATCAGCAACCGAATACCACAATGTCAGGGCAGAAATTTTCAATACCGGGGCCAAAAAAAAATCCGGGGCCTTTACTATGATTTTAACACAAGTAGTCCAACGAATTCTGGGGAAGAAAAATCAAACTCGAGGCAAATGTCTGGGATTCCCCTCCCTGGGATCACCCCTGTCTCAGGGTATACTATCAGGTTCAAGCGGCCTGTGGACTGGAGATGGAGTCGAACTGATAGGAAGTTGATTCCAGTAATAACTGCTCTGCCACCAGCTCATGAATCCCTCTTGGATACCATCAAGGAAACTGCAAATCTGACTGCATAGCCCTTGTAAGAAGCACTGTCTTGAATATTCACCTGTGTGTAGAGTGTATATATGACAAAGCTGCATGAATTCGTCAGTCCCTGAACTGATCACTGAATATTATTAGTAACAAACACGCTTCGCTTGCTTGCGCTGCGCGGCTGGCGGACACTTTGTGTCCGTCGGAGTCGCCCTTTGATTAATAATAATGGAGATAACATCCCTAAATACTCCTGTCCTACTGTTATAATCGATATCGCACGAAAAACCACCAAATTTGTCAATTTTAAATTTTTTGATGTGTAATGATTGTAGGGTTTCAGTTGGGGGGGCTCCCCCATATTTGGGGGGTACCCCCCCATTTCTATCAAATTTTGGATCCCATTTGGGGGGGCCCCTTCAAATTGGGGGGGGACCCCCCCAATTTTTATTATTATTATCCTCGATTTGGGGGAGCCCCCCCAAATTTGGGGGGTATCCCCCAATTATTTCTATTTTAGCAGTCTATATGGGGGGTCCCCTCCAGAATTGGGGGGTACCCCCCCAAATTTGGGGGGGTCCCCCCGATTTTATCATTAGTCATATTTTTATTTGGGGGGGTCCCCCCATTTATAATTTTATGAAAAGTATTACCCATTTGTTTCTACTACTACTAATGTTTTGGCAATTAATGTTTACTAGTTAATGTTGATATAACCTGACAATTTATAATTGAATTGTATTTCAGAGCCGTAAGAGCTGTTCGACCGAGGTCAGCCCATAGGAAACCGCCCCTGCTCTCCCCGTCCGCTGCGAATAGTTTTAGACGATTTATAAAGGTCACTATTCTGAAAAGTGCAATGCCTGACGGCTTCTACGCCATGACTGGTCCGGCCCCGACCTGTTGTGGAAAGGGGCGGCCAGTTATGGCATCCACAATTGCTCCCCTCGTACTAGTTAAGGCGTGACAGGTCGATCAAGGTGGTGTTATAACGAGAAAACATTGAGAATACCAAAAAACTGAGATTGTGCACTTTTTTGGACTCATGGACTGGAATTGATTATTTAAGTATAATAATCTTTAGTAATGTGAACTTCGTGTATTCAAATTGGGCTTACATTCGGGATTAGTTGACTTAATACGAAGTAAATTATATTTATCAAGAAATAAAATTTATGCTACAGTTCTGATTTCATTAATGTAACCGTAGACAAATGATAATCCAGCGTACTTAGTATAAAACAAGAAAGCGACGTATATTCCCAAGCACCCACTGGGTAAATCTGCGGACACGCAGTGTCCGCAAGCCGCGCAGCGCAAGCAAGCGAAGCGTGCTTGTATACAGTAGATTGACGTGCTTCAATCGTCAGATAATAATTATTTTTTCTAAACACCATATAGAAATAATTATAGATACTCTACAAATGCATCAATGTTCCTAGTATGAATACATATTTGCTAACGATAGTTTGCATTTACGAATTCTATCAATTGTTAGAGCTTCACAAGTATAACGTAGGAGGCAGAACCTAAATTGAAATGGCGAGTTCTAGTTTAGTTAAACCCAAGCAACATTATCACTCTCATTAGCTAAATTTCGTAGTTTAGGTATATTTTTCTGCAATGTTATTCTACTATGAACAGTACATAGCATACCTCAAATCTAAGTTTAGTACTATTGCCCACTTGCTAGAAAACAAGCTGAGTTCAAAAGAGACATCAAATGATTCGAATCCATTCAAAAGATTATAATTTAAGTCAATAACCTGAATTTACAAGTAGAATCCATTGTTAATGCAATATGAGGTCAAATAGTATAGCTTGAAAATTGATTAAACTAAAGCCACAGGCGATCTATGATTTGTGGCCCGTAAGGCGGAGCCTAATTTTTAAAGTGGCCCGTAGATTTAAAAGTTTGAGCACCCCTGCTATGTATCATCTGTAGCACTCGTAGCAGTGTGTGTTAGTATTTTATTAGTTAACAAAAGCACACTAATTGTTGTAACTTGTAAATAATCCAAAGGGATTATTTTATTAAATTTGATTTTTGAGCGTACTCGATTACCCTAACTAGCCGTTGAGAGCAAGCCTCTTCGATTATTTTGGTATTACACAATACTTCGTCTAAACAATAAATATCGGCCCAGTAAAAACAACCTAGGATGTAATCTAAACTGCGGAATTCGAATTCAGAATATTTAAATATTAATCAAAGTTGAATCACACTGCTTACATTCTTGAAAAATAACACGTAATCAATAGGGTTTCAATGTTCTATTATTATAATAGAAGACACAGACACGCCCAGACACACTCAAAGATAAATTTAAAAAAATAACGAAATAATACAGAATCTTAAAGATTAACGATGTTTAATGCTTGTTTCCAGAAATAACTAGAGCTTGAAATCGCTACATTAATACAAATGGGGGGACCCCCCCCCAAATTAAAATATGACTAATGATAAAATCGGAGGGGGCCCCCCAAATTTGGGGGGGTACCCCTAGGCAGAAATCTAAATGTTAATTTGGGGGGTCCCCCCCAATTCTGGAGGGGACCCCCCATATAGACTGCTAAAATAGAAACAATTGGGGGGTACCCCCCAAATTTGGGGGGGCTCCCCCAAATCGAGGATAATAATAATAAAAATTGGGGGGGTACCCCCCAATTTGAAGGGGCCCCCCAAAATGGGATCCAAAATTTGATAGAAATGGGGGGGTCCCCCCCAAATATGGGGGGGCCCCCCCAACTGAAACCCTACAATGATGACGTCATAACAGAGTGATAAGTCATCATTTTTTGATGATAGTTATATATGTGAAGTATATTAATATACACATTCTATTAAAATTTCAGCCTTCTATCACCTAAAATGGCTGAGTTATGGTCGAAAAACTGAAATTTATAATTATAAAAAAGGTGACAATGACGTCATAATTCCATGATGAGTCGACATTTTCGTCCGAGCTCAGAACTTACCGGAGCCATAGCCAAAAGACTCCCACATGCCAAAAATCAGCTTTCTGTGCTTTGCAGTTTCTTCAATCAATTCGTTACATATATATATATATATAAACACATTAATCGAGTTTTAATAGTAAGGATTTCTTTCGGAATGTTATATCAATGGGATTTTTTGAATTTTACTATGTCATTTAGTAGCTTTTCTCGTATACATTTTCGAATAAATTCTATTGCAATTTGTCCCAACTTAAACCACAGGTTGACTGGATATGAATCGCTAGGTAGGATGAAGTAAAAATTGCAACAAAATCACTTAGCATATCCGGATACTCCCAAAGTCAATAGCTATGAGATATGTAATCTTGAAAATCATGTTAAAGGACACTTTAGAGGGTCGATATATGGATAACTATACCCAGCTAGCTGTTCGGAATCGAACAAGGGGTCACTCGATAGAGTTTAGACAAAATTTGAGAATGGAATGTTGTTGAACTCCTAACACATTCCTACAATGCGAGAGAAAAATATTTCAAAGTATAGCAGTCATGTGACCACTTATTAATAATATAACGAAGGGAACTTTACGTTGATTTCGAATATCATCATACAAATAGTTTTAAACTATAGAAGTTCTATTCATTAAACATCTTAAAATGTGTCAGAATATGGCAAAGTGACATTTAGGGATGTTATACCGATGGGATTTTTAGTATGTTACTTAAGTACCTTCGCTCGTTCATTTATCACTGAAATAAAATCTGTTGCAGTTTGTTCCAACTCAAACAATGGATTGAATGGACTACTAGCAATTTTTAATGTTACTGAGATAATGAGCGAAAAATGTCAAAGAAGATCATTTTTCAAAAAAAGACCTTCAGTAGGGATCATAGGCGTCGTAAACTTTATTTCCTACCCTTGGACTGCCCGGCCACAATAATCCAGGGCCGTTCAGTCAGTTAATCGGGCCGTATCTTCAGCTGATCCAGCGTTACCGTCAGCCAAATGGGCCGTGAACCCTTGATCTACATGAGGAATTAGTAACAGCCAATTACTAGTACATAATAGCACTAAGCTTTTCACCGGGTAGCACCCGGCATTAGACCGGGTAGTACCCGGTCATTTACCGGGTAGCACCCGGGAGACCGGGTACTACCCGGCATTCCCTCTGGGCCGCCCGGCCATTGCCGGGTAACCGGGTGGGTTACGACGCCTATGGTAGGGATGCGGGCGGTCGGTATTTCATTATATATTATCTCATTATTTAATAAAAAGCTCGCTTCGCTTGCTTGCGCTGTGCGGCTAGCGGATACTTTGTCCGTCACAGGCGCATGGGGTCACATTGATTAACTATATGGGAGATGATATCTCTAAATACGTCTCTCTTACTGTTATAATCGATATCACTCGAAAAATCACAAAATTTGTCAATTTTTGATGCAGAATGATGACGTCACAACAGAGTGATGCGTCATCATTTTTGACGATTGTTGTAGCATTTTTGAGATATATTAATATACACATTGAATTATAATTTCAGCCTTCTATCACCTAAATTGGTTGAGTTATAGCCAAAAAACTTCCGTTTTTGGGGATTCCGTGTATAATACCTTTCTGATGCGTCCCGCTTTTATCATCAGGTTGAGATGTATGATCTTGACTAATGGCAACTACGTTAAGCTTAAGGTATTCGGGCAATTCTTTCGATGGACCCATAGAAATTCCGTCGAAGATAACGACAAAGGTTTATTTTTGCATTCGGGAAGGTTTATTTTTGCATGTTCTTTGGACTTTTCAATATGTGAATTTATCATACAGTTTCGAAAAGGCGATATGCATAAGTAGCACCCGTAAAACCCTAGATCAACCGTTGAAACTAGTTTCCAGCATATTTTTGAGATCTATTCACTTTATGTACGATATATTGTATACATAAATAAATAAATAATTTATCATACAGTTGCGGAAATTAAATATTCGGAATTACGTGTAATTACACGTGTAATTACATGTGTAATTACATGTGTAATCACATGTGTAATCACACGTGTAATTACATGTGTAATCACATGTGTAATTACATGTGTAATTACATGTGTAATTACACGTGTAATTACACATGTAATCACATGTGTAATTACATGTGTAATTACATGTGTAATCACATGTGTAATCACATGTGTAATTACATGTGTAATTACACGTGTAATTACATGTGTAATTACACGTGCAATTACACGTTGTGGGGTCCAAGTTATAAACAGAATGGACCCCAGGTCATTAATGGATTAATATCTCGTATACCGTTGAATCTATACGTGGAAATTATATTGACTCTATATGAAGTAGTCTTTTCCGAAGCTCTATTCTGCGTGGCAGATCATGTATTAGTTCAACCACCTTCGACCACATCCCTGGTCCATTTTTGAGATCTATTTGGCAGACCTTATATACAGAGGGCTATGGCTCCATGAAATTAACGTTAATTGGTGTTGAAATTTTTCTAATACTGATTTGAAAAATTCGCGTAAATTTGATGGAGCGTTAATTTCCTATCATAAGGTAATCAAAACTGTTAATTTGATGTATAATTAGCCTTGAACACTTAATTAATGTTTTGAAGTATCAAAAAACATTAAAATTTATCGTAATGCTAGTTTACAACTATTACTAGTATATTGATTATCTAACTCAATCAATTGTGATACAGGCAGCCCTCGCCGTTCGCGAGTTTGCCATTCGCGGTTTCGACTATTTACGGAAAATTTTTTCTATTCCCGACTCGTTCCCTCGACTATTCTCGGTTTTCGTTACTCTCTTCAATAGTTTCATGGGCTACCATACGTCCATAACCTTATACGTATCTAGATATTTATAGGTTTAGTGCTAAAAGCTAGACTTTACTATTTAGGTATGGTACTTAGGTTTGCGACTTGGGGATCTATATCTTTTATTTATCACTTCATTTATTACTTGTACTACCATTTCACTTGTGCCGTTGAGGGATATCTGTAAATTCCTTTGCACCTGAAATATAATGGGATTCTGATTGCAATAATGACAATAATGACATTATACGTATGCAGCAGCTAAATATTGATGCGGGCGGGGGAACTGAAATAAGCTTCCAACTAATAATAAACTAAGCTTACATTGCGAGTGTATTAATTAATTACATTCACCTACACACATCTCTTTCTAGTTCCTTCAACTCCTCCAGTTAACATCACAGTATATTCTTTAAACAGCACTGCGATACAGGCAGAATGGAATGCTCCTGAATTGATAGATCAAAATGGAGTTTTAACAAGTTACCGAGTTAGATATAATGGATCCGAGTTGGATACAACTGAAAGATATTTGAATTTAAGTATTAACACGATGTCTGTAATTCTGACTGGACTTCTACCAAATGTGTATTACTGTGTGATGATTCTTGTTGAAAACGGAGCAGGATTGAGTGAATTTAGTTCTCCGAATTGTATACGCACTCATGAAGCAGGTATAGTTTATGCATATATAATATATATGCATATCAAAAGTTTAAAACATAACTGATTGAATTATTGAAAATATCGCTTTCTATTTATACATATATTAACACATGTCCCTGCATTTTTTGATTTATTATAGAACCTTTTAGTGGGGTAATTCTGGGTTTACTATCTTCCAGCCAATATATTTCAATAATATGCATGGATTGGCGTCAAAGGTACATTTCGCCGTTGTAGTACCTCCTCATGGGAGGGCGGGATTTAAACGAAAGATCTCACAAATTAAATATTCTTGAAACGCTAAATAAATCAGTAGTATAACTATTTGTATGGGGAATTATGGAGAATACTTTTGTTTAGGCAGTGTATATATATATATATATATATATATATATATATATATATATATATATATATATATTAATCGAGTTTTAATAGTAAGGATGATGGATCTAATATTTCGTTGTCTTGTAAAAATATTTTTTAAATTGATAGAAAAATCTCAGATCCAAGGTGCATTTTATGACTATTCTTTTAAAATACTTGTTCTTATGGAAGATTACCGCTGTACAAATCAAAAGTAATGGTATAATTTAGTATTATGAATCTATTACAGAATTAAGAAGTGATAAATTTAATTAATATTTGATCATGAAAATAGTAATCTTGAAATTTGACACAAATTGTGGAGTCATTAATATGTAATTACTTAAAATTTTATACGAAATCTCTCCTATATGAGAGTCGAACTCATTTCTATGCTCGAAGAGTGCTAGATTTCATTTATGCAGACTAATTTGAAATAAAACCAAGTGATCTTATCAAATCACGAAAGTAAATTGCTTGTTGCAGAACTTTTGAGTCACCCTGTATAGTATTTATATAACAATTATTTTTTAAATATCAAAATTGATAATAACATCATTTGAAATCTGTTACACTAACCATGGGCTACAATAGAAGCAATAGAAGACCATTTTACAAATTAGTTTCTGGAGGAAACAGTGTCTCTTATAGAAACAATTTGTTGAGTTTATTCATGGGCGCTTATTTCATTGGAGCAATTTTTAAAGTCAATGGCGCCTAAACTGTTTAACCGTTGACAAAGAGCTGTAAAATTAATTCCAATGAAATCAATATCCTCGAATACGAAACAAAGTTATGTTTACTGGTATAAGAGGCAAAATTTCAGGACAAATCATAAACGGTGTATTTATTTGGTTCTTTCGGTGACATAGACAGCCGTGTATTAAGTTGCTCATATATCCTAGCTCAATGCGACATTGCCCCATTTGACTTCTTCGTTGTTAAAATATAACTAAGTTAGTTTCATCTGATTTCATATTTAATTAAAATACCATTATACCACATATTAAAGGAGCCCATATTAAGCTCATGATTGATGAAATATTCTATGTTAATGATTCCTACTATTAATATTAATATCTAAAATTAAAGTGTACCACAAGTCCATAACCTTATACGTATCTACATATTTATAGTTTAGTATTAAAAGCTAGACTTTACTATTTAGGTATGGTAATTACCTAAATAGTTTGCGACTTGGGGATCTATATCTTTTATTTATCACTTCATTTATTACAAGTACTTGTACTACCATTTCACTTGTGCCAGTGTTTGTATCAATATTACAGCTCACCTATTGAATCAATAACGTATTTAGCAAACTGTATCTAGCGTCGTTTTTATAATCTAGGAACGTATTCCCACTATTCTCATTGAACTAACGTCTTGCCGTTCGCGATTTTGCCATTCGCGGCAATTCTCAGGAACGTAAACCCCGCGAACGCGAGGGATATCTGTAAATTCCTTCGCACCTGAAATATAATGGGATTCTGATTGCAATAATGACAATAATGACATTATACGTACGCAGCAGCTAAATATTGATGCGGGCGGAGGGAACTGAAATAAGCTTCCAACTAATAATAAACTAAGCTTACATTGCGAGTGTATTAATTAATTACATTCACCTACACACATCTCTTTCTAGTTCCTTCAACTCCTCCAGTTAACATCACAGTATATTCTTTAAACAGCACTGCGATACAGGTAGAATGGAATGCTCCTGAATTGATAGATCAAAATGGAGTTTTAACAAGTTACCAAGTCAGATATAATGGTTCCGAGTTGGATACAGCTGAAAGATATTTGAATCTAAGTATTAACACGGTGTCTGTAATTCTGACTGGACTTCTACCAAATGAGTATTACTGTGTAATGATTCGTGTTGAAAACGGAGCAGGATTGAGTGAATTTAGTTCTCCAAATTGTATACGCACTCACGAAGCAGGTAAAATTTAGCCATACTTGCTAAGATAACATAATAGCTCATTCTAATCAATTTGTATGTATGTTATTTTCTCGATATTCATTTTGGTGCAGCCCCAGTATGGATGCATCAAAACATGTACAGTACTCGGACAAAGGTATTCGACCACCACGAAACCCCCATACTATAGTATTCAAATCGGACAATTCATAAATTGTTACTAGTATGTACTCAAAAAGTAAGAATTATTCTATTTTTGATTTCAGATTCGTAATCCACACATTCTAATTATTCATAATTGAGATCCTCAACTCAATTACTAACTAATAAAATTATTATAAATATCTACCCCTGATACCTGATGCTACTTGTCCCGTCACGGCCATTAAATATGATGGCGATTAGTGACATTAAGTGGCAGAGGTTGATAATTTTCTACATGAGAATAAGTATTTGTGTTAAAAATTTCAAAAATTAGCAATTCGGGTTTGTAGTTTATGAATCTGAAATCCAATACTAAAAAAATATATGAATGGATAAAGGGACCATAAATTGATACAAAAACACAATCTTCAATTGAATTATACTTTTAACCACACTATTATTTAGAGTGTATTAATGAACTATATTCACCTACATACATCTCTTTCTAGTCCCTTCAACTCCTCCAGTTAACATCACAGTATTTCCCTTAAACAGCACTGCGATACAGGCAGAATGGAATGCTCCTGAATTGATAGATCAAAATGGAGTTTTAACAAGTTACCAAGTTAAATATAATGGATCAGTGTTGGATACAACTGAAAGAGTTCTGAATCTAAGTATTAACACGATGTCTGTAATTCTGACTGGACTTCTACCGAATGTTTATTACTGTGTATTGGTTCGCGTTAGAAACGGAGCAGGATTCAGTGAATTTAGTTCTCCAAATTGTGCGCGTACTCTCGAAGCAAGTAAGATTTATGCGTAATTAATTATATATACATGTCAAAATATTAAACATGATGCTGTATATAATATATTAACACCTATTATAATTTTCGATTGGTTATAAAACCACTCAATGAGGCATTTTTTGAATATCTTTGCATTCTTTATACTTTTGATTGATGAAATATTCTAAATTAGAGTCTACTATTAGTTCTTCCATCTATTTCTAGTTCCATCAACTCCTCCAGTTAACTTCACAGTATATAGTTTAAACAGCACTGCGATACAGGCAGAATGGAATGCTCCTGAATTGATAGATCAAAATGGAGTTTTAACAAGCTACCAAGTTAGATATAATGGATTTGAGTTGGATACAACTGAAAGATATTTGAATCTAACTATTGACACGATGTCTGTAATTCTGACTGGACTTCTACCAAATGTTTATTATTGTGTAATAATTCGGGTTGAAAACGGAGTTGGATTCAGTGAATTTAGTTCTCCAAATTGTGCACGCACTCACGAAGCAAGTAAGATTTATGCAGAATTGAATATGTAAATTCTATAAATATAAAATTTTAAATTTAATTTTGGATAAATTTGTATTTTTGTATAGATGCAGCTGTATATACACTGCCTGAACAAAAGTATTCGTACACCCCATTATTCCCCATACAAATAGTTATAATACTGATTTATTTAGTGAGTCAAGGTATTTAATTGGTAAGAGATACGCTTAATTTAACTTCGAATTCGAATTACTCACTTTTTAATCTTTGAACTTGTTTACACTCCCAAAAGGTTAAAAATTTTCAAACTGTGCCACCTCATACCACCAATGCCATCATATACAATGGTGATCACTCGCGACATGTGACATAGGAAAGCAAATACTGAAAAACTTAATCTTGAAGAATAGTAATTAAGTTGAAAACTTATAAAGTGGGTAATTTGAATGTGGAGAATTCGAATTTGAAGTTAAATTAAGTGTATCTCTCACAAATTAAATATTCTTGAAGCGCTAAATAAATCAGTATTATAACTATTTGTATGGGGAATTATGGGATGTACGAATACTTTTGTTCAGGCAGTGTATATAATTATACATCTCAGATTATTTTTAATATACATTAGAACCTCATAGATACATCTTGTTATAATAGCTTCCCGTTTTTACAAGTATATAATCATATTTTAACACCACCACTGAAAATCTTTGTTTAGGGATATAAGCGAGATCTCAACGACTAAAGTACGGTATCTCACCATTTAAGATCTGATTTTCACACTTTAAATAAATAATGTGAATATTCTATGAGTTATTAACGTATTGATATATATACATATTTTCGCACATTTTGAAAAAAATATCTTTTCATTTAATTAAGAGTGTGCTCTCAACAGCTATTATATTTTAATATGTAGATACCAAATTTCACACTTACAATGCTCTAAAATGAGTATTACACGATGTATTCCGATACGTATTTACATTTCAAAACTTCCTTGAGCTGCACTTCGGTCTGTCGACCGAAAATTTTATGTCGGTTCTTATCTCTATATTCTCGAAGATTTTTTGTGGATTACTTGTAAAGGTTCCTTTCGGGGTGGGGGCTCCCAAATTTGGACATTCCTCCAAATATAGAATACTTCCATAAACTTGAGGGTGGGGGGGACAAACAAATTTCAACGCCATAATCTATTCCTCGAGGTTCTCCAAATTTGGAGGGGATCCCCATATTTTTCCTTCTCTTCGAATTTGGGGAGAGTTCATCTAAATTTTTAATTGCGGTGAGACGATCCACAATAACATTATCATCGGATTAAATTGAAATTGCTTAAATGATATTGCTTATTTTAGTTGTGTGACCTGTATTTATTAAGAGTTTAGCTATATATGAGTTTCAATCCAAAGGAAAGCAAAACCTATCGAACCAGCATAGTTTCTATCTAGAGAATAGTTTAAATCATTATGGACCCATCTTTTCTGTTACTTCTAAACTTTGAATTTAGGGTTTGCCCCAACATGAGCATGGCCTACTTAATACGCGGCCATATATGTCACCTAGAGGCCTGAAAAATACAAGACCAGTTTTAATCGGGGCGCCTGCATTAGATCGAATTCTTTAGTTGTCGATAGATCGAAAATTAACAATTGTCTATAGATCGACTCCATTTCTAAGGAAGTTGTCGATAGATCGACTCCATTTTAGGGAGGTTGTCAATTGATCGAAATGATTTCTAAGAAGATTGGGGCAAAATGCCTCATTCTTCTATACTGAAAGATTGATACTCAAATCATTACGCCAAAAATCCTAAAACGGCCAGTCATTTGATTGCCATTCCTCATCTGAAATGCCTCTTGAAACCCCCTTTCAGAAAGAAATGCTACTTTTGCTTTCAGGTTCGCAATAAACAAAAAGTGCATACTTTCCTTGTATTCTTACAGATATCTTGCCTTAAAATGAAGTCGATCAATCGACAACATAGCTAAATTAAATTCGATTCAAAAACTACAAACAATCGATCGCGACAGAGTCGATCTATCGACAACCTCCTTAGAAATGGAGTCGATCTATCGACAATTGTTAATTTTCAATCTATCGACAACTAAAGAATTCGATCTAATGCTGCGTCCCCGTTTTAATCATGCCGCGGCGCCAGGTTTATCGAACAGGGGAGGGCAGCCATTTTTATTGGGGTTTTTTCATGCAATCATTTCTAAATACAGAGAATTAACCACCGGTACGGCGCAGAATTCTATTCAACTTTAAATATTTGCTACGGTTTACTTGGGTTCAACCGGACCACTTAAACTCTGGTGGCTTCGGTCCTGAAATAACAATATTCAACCAAATCAAGAATTTGTATATCATATTAATTAACAAGTTAGAATACGTGTATGTGATTTGCCTATGCAAGTACTATCCTCCGATTTTTCTCCATGAATCTGTCGATTACAGCTTATATCTTGATCTTGTAAAGCTCCTCACTTTAATTTATAAACTAAGCATCCTCAAACCTAGGCCTATAATCTTGAAATCTTGGCAGGATTTGAACCAGGGGAGCCAACTACTCCTCTTCACCCTTGTGACGCCGCGCCTGGTTTTAACATAGTCAAAATTTAATTAGACTGATAAATCAAAAACCGTATACGATAGACCTTTGAAAAGTATTATTACCATATACAAATATCATATCAGCGTATGCGATTTAGCTGTAAAACATATGTCATCATGTGATTGCGCAATAGGCTCTTTTTAGAGCGAAAATGCTGCTGTTGTAGATCATTTAAAACATCGTTATCTGCATTTCTAGAGCTTGATTTTTTTGATAAAACAACAATAAGAAGGCCTTAATTAAAAAAAACAACTGAATATCTTAAATTGAATGTATATGCATTCCTCAGTTCCTATGGAAACAGACAGTTGAATGTTTTAGCCATAATTCAAATAGTATAGATCATAAACACTAAGAATTCATAGCTGTGTTTTGATTTGGTGTTCTTTGGATATTGCTCGTAATTTCTGGCAACGTTTTGCGAGGTCTATAATAAGATTCATTATATACTATTTTCTTATGCTATGTATGCTATGCTATGGCAGATGAAACATTTAGTATTGATAGTATTTATACTGCAATACATGCCTTAATTGTACTTTTAACCATATATTTATTTCTAGTTCCTTCAACTCCTCCACTCAACTTGACAGTTTATTCCATAGACAGCACTGCGATACAGGCAGAATGGAATGCTCCAGAATTGATAGATCAAAATGGAGTTTTAACACGTTACCAAGTTAGATATAGTGGATCGGTGTTGGATACAACTGAAAGACTTTTGGATATAAATATCAACACTATGTCTGTAAATCTGACTGGACTTCTACCAAATGTTTATTACTGTGTAATGGTTCGCGTTGGAAACGGAGCAGGGTTGAGTGAATTTAGTTCTCCAAATTGTGCACGCACTCACGAAGCAAGTAAGATATATGCATAATGAGATATTTATATATATATATATATATATATATATGTATATACATATGTAAAAATTTTAACACATAACGATTTGTATTATTGATGTTGCTACATATTTTAGATGAATGCATTTCAAACGTGCTTGCTTTATCCTGTAAAAAAAAATCCGCAAATAGTTTATGATACAGTTTCGAAATACGATTTTTTATCCTTACTGTTAAAACTCGATTAATATATTTAGTATACAATAGACTCTCTCAGATCCGGACCTCCGAGTTACTTCCACCTCCTTCAACCGGGCGGGCATCCTCCCGGCTAAAGGAGATACCCGTAACTCGGAGTTATGGATTGACTTTGCCGTGATTCCTAATTGATCCTGATACAAAGTCAATCAATATGTCGTAAAATTGCAATTGTTCAAAAAGCAATATTTGTTACAACTTTATTTTAAATCTGTAACGAAGTCTAGCAATGCGATGTTTGATTGATTTGCGATTTGAATACATCGCAGATAAAGTCGATACCGAATTTTCATTTTTTTGCTGTGACATAATAAAGTAAGCAAGATCTCAGAACGTAGAATAATACAGTGGAATTTGCTTATGCCAATTTTCATATCTCTACTACTTACCAATTCTTCAATCAATTCGGACAAACACACAAAAGAAAATCCTAGCGTTTTAATATACAAGATTATAGTATATAATTATCACTAAAAATGTATTATGTATATTTTCGCACCTTTTAGCAAATTTTTAAAAAAATGCGAGTGACCTGCTTCCAAACGATTGCCATGGAATATTTGGGTTGTGTGATCCCGAACATCATATTCTCGAATCTGTATGATAACTATTTGTTTCCTTTTGTTATAATATAGAAATAAAGTAAACAAACTACCAAAATAGGCTAGAAACCTACTTTCAGCAGTTTACTTAAAGTTTTAGTCGTGTAGATTTCAAATATCATATTGTGGTATTTAAGTGGTAAATAATTCGTTTTTTAGTATATAATTAGATAATAATTAAGAATTTTTTGATATATCTCAGGCTTCCGCAACGCGACTCTGCGGATACGCAGTGTCCTCAAGCCGCGCAGCGCAAGCACATAAAGTACGCTTGTAATATATTACATTTACCTATATAAATCTATTTCTAGTTCCTTCAACTCCTCCAGTTAACATCTCAGTATATTCCATAAACAGCACTGCGATACAGACAGAATGGAATGCTCCTGAATTGATAGATCAAAATGGAGTTTTAACAAGTTACCAAGTTAGATATAATGGTTCAGAGTTGGATACAACTGAAAGATCTTTGAATCTAAGTATTAACACGATGTCTGTAATTCTGACTGGACTTCTACCAAATGTTTATTACTGTGTAATAATTCGGATTGAAAATGGAGCAGGATTCAGTGAATTTAGTTCTCTAAATTGTGCACGTACTCAAGAAGCAAGTAAGATTTGTGAATAATGAAATTTCTTTGAAAATATTGCTCTCTATCTATTTATTAATACTCTCTCTATCTATTTATTAATACTCCTATATATTAAAATGCTAGGATTTTTTTGTTTTTTTGATTTTTTGTTTTTTTGTTTGTTTGTCCTATTGATTGAAGAATTGGCAAGTCGTAGAGATACGAAAATTGGCATGTAGGTGTCAAATGATGAATCTAGGATTAAGTTCGAAGATCTAAGCGAAATGTTCACACTTCGCCGAGATAGGTGACAAAATGTGCTGACCAATCAAATTCAATTATTTTATAATGCAAATACATTGGAATAAAATAGTATTGACTTATGCATACAATCAAAATAACTATTTGTGATTGAAATTCATTGGTTTATGTGAACCAATCAATTATCAGCCTTTTATAATGCCATTCACACGATTCTATTTCATATAAATGATTGAATACAGCTATTTTGAGTCTATAATTTGATTGTTAACAACAATTAAAGTGTGTTATATGCTACGATCAATCAATTCGATCATAAAATAACTTTTAACGACATGGACTGGAATTGATTATTTAAGTATAATAATCTTTAGCAATGTGAACTTTGTGTATTCAAATTTAGCTTACATTCAGGATTAGTTGACTTAATACGAAGTAAATTATATTTATCACGAAACAAAATTTCTGCTACAGTTCTGATTTATTAAATGTAACCGTAGACAAATGACAATCCAGCGTACTTAGTAAGAAAGCGACGTATTGTTTCTCTAATATTCCCAAGCTCCCACTGGGTAAATCTGCAGACACACAGTGTCTGCAAGCCGCGCAGCGCAAGCAAGCGAAGCGCGCTTGTAATAGATTAATTTTGATTCAGAGAAATGACTATGTTATATGTTACGATCAATCAATTCGATCATTAAATAACTTTTAACAATCAAATTATAGACTCAAAATAGCTGTATTCAATTATTTAATGAAATAGAATTGTGTGAATCGCATTGTAAAAGTCTGATAATTGATTGGTTCTCACATGAACCAATAAATTTCAATCACAAATAGTCTGTTTTTGATTGCATAAGTCACCACTGTTTAGATCCTAATGTATTTGAATAATATAAAAACGAATTTCATTGGTTAGCACAAGTTGTCACCTATCACAGCGTGGTATGAAGATTTCGCTTAGATCTTCGAAGTATCTTTGCACATAGTACTCTTATTCTGTTAAGTGGACAAATATAGAACTTGGACAATTACAGAAGTGGACAATTAGAGTGGACTGAGCGTATCTCAAAAACCAAATTAGTATGTAACATTCACCTACATGCTTTTATTTCTAGTTCCTTCAACTCCTCCAGTTAACTTGACAGTTTATTCTTTAAACAGCACTGCGATACAGGCAGAATGGAATGCTCCTGAATTGTTAGATCAAAATGGAGTTTTAACAAGTTACCAAGTTAGATATAGTGGATCAGTGTTGGATACAACTGAAAGAGTTCTGAATCTAAGTATTGACATGATGTCTGTAATCCTAACTGAACTTCTACCAAATACTTATTACTGTGTAATAATTCGGGTTGAAAACGGAGCAGGATTGAGCGAATTTAGTTCTCCAAATTGTACACGCACTCACGAAGCAGGTAAGATTTATGCAGAATAATTACGTATATACTATGAATATTCAAAAATGCTTAAAATTACTTGGGCAATCAATAAATAGTGATCCATATCTGTATATATGTAAGAGAGTAATGAATATTGGGTATTTTCGATTTGCCTATAATATTCCATAGAGGATTAGCCTTTGATTTATGGTTACCCAACTCCATATATAGACCTCAGTTTTGGGCACTTAATGAAAATAGATTTTGCTGTTTTGTTCATCAATGTTATCATCAATTCTACAGCAAAATTATCGCAATGAATTCTACATAGAATACATATAACCTATACAATGATATTTTCAGCGACCTCTCTTTTTTACCTAGCGAAGTAATATCAATTTCTTTAAGATCACGGACTCTATTTGCCACATTTTGAGTGGTGAAAGTGGTTAAAATCGCATAAGAAGTGAAACTATTCGAATTTACCTTTGCAATTCCTAGAACTATCTAAATATGAAAACATAAATACATTGATTTTCAATGGTAAAACGGGAATTAGCATCAAGTGCGCAAAACTGAGGCCTAGTATAAATAGAGTTAAATAACAGCAAAATTTTCAGAACAGAACTAGCCTATAAACGAATCAGGAGACAAGGTTTCAATGAGTTCAATGGATTAAATTTATATAGCCTATCTCTACGTATTACATTTAGATATACAGAGGCTCCACTAAGTTCTGACCTCAGGCGAAAATGTCAAATCATCATGGAATTATGACGTCAATGTCACCTTTTTATAATTCGAAAATTCAGTTTTTCGACACTAACTCAGTCATTTAGGTGCTAAAAGGCTGAAATTTCAATAGAATGTGTCTATTAATATATCGGATATATGATACAACTATCATAAAAATGATGGTTCATCACTCTGTTATGACATCATTACGCATCAAAAATTTTAAAATTGACAAAGTTTGTGATATTTCGAGTGATATCGATTATAACAGTAAGACAGACGTATTTAGAGACATTATCTAGTGTATTATTTGTCTATGTTAGCTCAGGCGCCCAAAAGGGCGCCTCCGGCGGATACAAAGTATCCCCCAGCCTGCGCCGCGTAAGCAATCGGATCGCGCTTGAAAAATATCAATTAATGACATACATACATCTCTTTGTAGTTCCTTCAACTCCTCCAATTAACATCTCAGTATATTCCATAAACAGCACTGCAATACAGGCAGAATGGAATGCTCCTGAATTGATAGATCAAAATGGAGTTTTAACAAGTTACCAAGTTAAATATAACGGATCAGTGTTGGATACAACAGAAAGAGTTCTGAATCTAAGTATTAACACGATGTCTGTAATTCTGACTGGACTTCTACCAAATGTGTATTACTGTGTATTGATTCGAGTTGAAAACGGGGCAGGATTTAGTGAATTTAGTCCTCAAAATTGTGCACGCACTCAAGAAGCAGGTAAGATTTATGCATGTGAAATATATACGCATATAAAAAGTTTAAAACATAACGGATTTAATGTTTCTGAAGATATCGCTTTTTAGTGCAGCTCATGTGTATGCATGTATGTATGTCCGTACGCAAACGACTGCGCCCCCCGCAATCTGAAAGATTTTTATCAAATCATGTAGGATCTCTCTTTGGGGTAGATGTGCACCGTCAACATTTTTTCGCAAAATCTTATCACTTCCTGTTTTTATAAGTATTTATTCATATTTCAACACTACCACTGCAAAGCTTTTTCGAGATATAAGTATATTTGAAAGACTAATTAGGGTGTTTCACCATGCATGCTCCGATTTTGCACTTTGAATGTTGTAAGATTAATATTTTATGGTTTATTTACAATTTTACATATACAAAAGCGAATTCTCAACGGCTATTATAAGTCATTTTAATATATATTTCAGATCTTTATGCTAACTCAATCCGACATTGCCCCATTTGCCTCATTCGTGGCTAGAATTTGACTAAGTTAGTTTCATTTCAAGATTTCATATTTAATTAATGATTCTGTACTATTAATATTAATCTCTAGAAAAAAAGTTGTATTCACCTACATGAGTTGTATTCACCTACATATATCTCTTTCTAGTTCCTTCAACTCCTCCAGTTAATTTGACAGTATATTCTTTAAACAGCACTGCAATACAGGCAGAATGGAATGCTCCTGAATTGATAGATCAAAATGGAGTTTTAACAAGTTACCAAGTTAGATATAATGGATCAGTGTTGGATACAACTGAAAGATCTTTGAATCTAAGTATTAACACGATGTCTGTAATTCTGACTGGACTTCTACCAAATGTTTATTACTGTGTAATAATTCGGGTTGAAAATAGAGCAGGATTGAGTGAATTTAGTTCTCCAAATTGTGCACGCACTCACGAAGCAAGTAAGATTTAGCCATAATTATATGTACAGGGTGGTCCACAGATAATCTACTGATTTTAAAATGTTATATTTCAGGAACTTCATCTCAGATTTTTAACAATGATCACTCGTTTTATTGCCCAAACTAATACATTTTGATATTTACTAGCAAAAATCCCGTTAGATTATGTCTTTGCGTTTAGAGACTGAAATGAAAGTCAACATTGTGAAATGGTATAGTCAGAATACAGAGCACTTTCAAGAGAATTTACAAGTGTAAAACAGCTCCATGTGGACAAATAATCAGGAATCTTGTTAAGAAATTCGAGGAGAATGGTTCAGTTGCCAATAAACCAGCACCAGGTCCAGTTTTCACTGCTAGAACCATCCTTTGTGTTCTGACTATACTCTTAACATTGTCATAGTACCATTTCACAATGGGAACTTTCATCTCAGTCTTTAAACGCAATGACATTATCTAACGGGACTTTTGCTAGTAAATATCAAAATGTATTAGTTTGGGCAATAAAACGAGTGGTCATTCCCAAACTCTGAGATGAAGTTTCTGAAATATAACATTTTAAAATCAGTAGATCATCCGTGGACCACCCTGTATATACACAAATCAAGAGTTCAAAATATAATGAGTAAAATTTTTTTTTCTGCAAATGCTGTTGTATATCAAAATACATGCATTGATGAAATATATTCACCTACACACATCTATTTATATTTCTAGTTCCGTCAACTCCTCCAGTTAACATCACAGTTTTACCCTTAAACAGCACTGCAATACAGGCAGAGTGGAATGCTCCTGAATTGATAGATCAAAATGGAGTTTTAACAAGTTACCAAGTTAAATATAATGGATCAGTTTTGGATACAACTGAAAGAGTTCTGAATCTAAATGTCAACACGATGTCTGTAATTCTGACTGGACTTCTACCAAATGTGTATTACTGTGTAATGATTCGTGTTGAAAACGGAGCAGGATTGAGTGAATTTAGTTCCCCAAATTGTGCGCGCACTCAAGAAGCAAGTAAGATTTATGCATAATTAATTATATAACATGTTAAAATATTGGACATGATGCTGTATATACTAGTAATATATTAACACTTGTTATAATTTTCGATTTTTATAGAACCACTCAAGTGAGGCAATTTTTGAATAGCTTTGCTTTCTTTATACTTTTGATTGATGAAATTATTCTAACTTAGAGTCTTCTATTAGTTCTTCCATCTATTTCTAGTCCCTTCAACTCCTCCAGTTAACTTCACAGTATATAGTATAAACAGCACTGCAATACAGGCAGAATGGAATGCTCCTGAATTGATAGATCAAAATGGAGTTTTAACAAGTTACCAAGTTAAATATAATGGATTTGAGTTTGATACAACTGAAAGAACTTTGAATCTGAGTATTAACACGATGTCTGTAATTCTGACTGGACTTCTACCAAATGTTTATTATTGTGTAATAATTCGGATTGAAAACGGAGC
The DNA here is from genome assembly GCA_963281255.1 of Aphrocallistes beatrix. Classification (NCBI taxonomy): domain Eukaryota; kingdom Metazoa; phylum Porifera; class Hexactinellida; order Sceptrulophora; family Aphrocallistidae; genus Aphrocallistes; species Aphrocallistes beatrix. Next base: position 819,615 of record OY725492.1, on the reverse strand, counting down.
AGGATTGAGTGAATTTAGTTCCCCAAATTGTGCCCGCACTCAAGAAGCAAGTAAGATTTATGCAGAATAAAATATGTATATCTTATAAATATAAGAGTTTAAAATATAATGTCAGATACATTTGTATTTTTCGTGTGAGTGCATCTGTATATATAGAATTATACATCTCAGCTTTTTTTTTTTGTGGAGTGCTTGTATGGGTTCTTTTGTGGTTGGGGGCTCCCAAATTTGGGCATTTCCCAAAATATATAATATTTCCATATACGTACTCGAGGGTGGGAGGCTCCCCAAATTTCAACGCTATCATATATTCCTCGAGGTTCTCCAAATTTGGGGGGGCTCCCCTATTTTTCCTACTCTTCAAATTTGGGGAGGGCCCCTCTAAATATTAATAGCGGTGAGACGATCTACAAGATGAAATTGCGTAAATGATATTGGTTATTTTAGTTGCGTGACCTGTATTAAATAAGAGTTTAGTTATAGTAGGTCGTGTTTTGATTTGGTGTTCTTTGGATATTGCTCATAATTAAATAGTAAGGATTTGGTATTGGTATAATATATCCTATTATCTTAGATCTATGTGTTAGCAATATAATAATGCAGGTCCAGAGTGTAAAATAACAGTTTTAAGTCTTTGTGGTGGTTAGATAACTTTTAATAAAATTGATAAATATCCAAATTAAATTGGAAAACTATGTAAAATTATGGTTTATTACGGCTTGAATAAAACCTATGACAGATGAAATATTTAGTATTGATAGTATGGATACTACAATACATGCCTTAATTGTACTTTTTACCATATATTTATTTCTAGTTCCTTCAACTCCTCCACTCAACTTGACAGTATATTCCATAAGCAGCACTGCGATACAGGCAGAATGGAATGCTCCTGAATTGATAGATCAAAATGGAGTTTTAACACGATACCAAGTTAGATATAGTGGATCGGTGTTGGATACAACTGAAAGACTTTTGGATATAAATATTAACACGATGTCTGTAAATCTGACTGGACTTCTACCAAATGTTTATTACTGTGTAATGGTTCGCGTTGGAAACGGAGCAGGATCGAGTGAATTTAGTTCTCCAAATTGTGCACGCACTCACGAAGCAAGTAAGATATATGCATAATGAGATATTTAAGTATACGCGTATATTAGGGTGCTCCAAAAAATTCCAAAGTTTAAATCTTATGATGCACACTCTTCAAATAGTTTACCTTCATTACCAAGTATTCACCATTAAATTTTCATGCAATTTGGAGATAGTTTAGTGGTCGCGCAAGGTAGCCTCCCCCTCGTGCTTTTTTATAATGGAATATATCCGGGTTGAGGCCAGAAGTTGTAAAAAGCGTACTTCTGACAATTAAATATACTAGTAGCTTGATTTTTGTGATATTTGAGGGTGGTTTGATATCAGCGAATAATACATTTTAATAACCTAAAATCTACCGATTCCGAGATATTGGTGAAAACAGTTGGGATCAGCATTCATACTTGAAATTATTAATGGTCCCAACTGTTTTCACCAATATCTCGGAACCGGTAGATTTTAGGTTATTAAAATGTATTATTCGCTGATATCAAACCACCCTCAAATATCACAAAAATCAAGCTACGAGTATATTTAAATGTCAGAAGTACGCTTTTTACAACTTCTGGCCTCAACCCTGACATATTCCATTATAAATTAGCACGAGGGGGAGGCTACCTTGCGCGACCACTAAACTATCTCCAAATTGCATGAAAATTTAATGGTGAATACTTGGTGATGAAGGTAAACTATTTGAAGAGTGTGCATCATAAGATTCAAACTTTGGAATTTTTTGGAGCACCCTAGCGTATATATATGTATGTATATATATACACATGTAAAATATTAAAACATAACGATTTGAATGATTGATGCTGCTGCATATTTTAGATTAATGCATTTCACACTTGCTTGCTTTATGGATCTATTCTGTATCAAAATCCGCAAATTATTTATGATGCAGTTTCGAAATACGATTTTTAAATCCTTACTATTAAAACTCGTGTGTAACGAATTGATTGAAGAAACTGCCTGGCACAGAAAGCTGATTTTTGGCATGTGGGAGTCTTTTGGCTATGGTCCCAATAAGTTCTGAGCTCAGACCAAAATGTCAGCTCATCATAGAATTATGACGTCATTGTTACCCAACCTCAAGGCAACTTTTTGTCCAAAACCCCCTTCAATCGTTCTAATTGCCTGAGAGCGAACTGAAATCCCATGATTTTGCACATTCATTTTGGAAGGATAATCCAGACGTTGGAAAATAGACATTTGAAATAGAAAATAAAATCAAGTAGTTAGAGGAGCGTAAATTTCGAATAGTAAAAATGAATTCAGTTAACAAAGTGGATAAAATGAGACTATAGGGGTTTCAAAATAAACAAAAATGACCTATCGAAATATACCGGCCAAGACCTTTAGGACACCCTGTCCTTTGGTTTGTCTAAATTAGTCAACCACTTTTGCAGGTACAGTACATCCATTTACTTTTAGCTATTTAACTCACAGTGATATGTATGAAAAACACCGAAGTTTAATGCAGAGTATAGAGTCAATATAATCCGATTAATTATAGAAGATGTTCCAAGAACTTTTTCAATGATCTATCTCTAGTTTATGGTAGTGAAACATGTTCAGAATCTACAGTGAAGAAGTAGAGTATACGTTTTCATGGTAGGAGAGAGTCAATAGGAGATTATCTTACGACGACAACTTCGAACAACATATCTCTGGTATAGAAAATTTCGAAGAAGATCCACATATAACGATCGAGAGTATTGCTAACCACCTAAACTCGTCATCGGAGGCAGTTCACGAGATCTGCATCTTGATCTGAGGAAACTTTCTTCCCGTTGGGTACCACCTTTGCTTCTTGAGAGACAAAAGAGGGCTCGATTTAATTCAGCAAAGTCACACCTGTGGCCATTATGATAAAAGGCGATTATTTGAGATCTGTACAATAGTCAGGAGATGAAACCTGGACACGATTTTCAGAGTCAAAGCATAAGCAGCAGAACAAGGTATGGCTCAGGAGTACCAGCCAATCTCACCCGATGTTGAGTTTCACTGCTCCAAATGATAATATTAGGACCCGTTGGAAGTTTCCACTTTGTACAGCTTTACCATTTTTAATGGAATAGTACACTGTGATAAAGAGTTCAAGGGACATCTGGCTCCAATAAGTGACTACTGATGGTGGTAGGGAGTTAGAAATTTTAGAGAGCTCACCGGGAAGACTAATAAAATTCCGATAACTGATTTTCTATGATTACCCCATTATTTTTATTCTGTTCTTTCAGTTGATCTATGATGATGCATGTAGTCTGCATACTTTGGCAGATTTTATACAGATTTAAAAGTCTGCTCACTATTTCGTTTGAAATTACCACCGGTTGAGTATGATTATGACTGCCATTGAAATAATGACTTACGGTAGCGGTTTCCAACCCTTTAAGCCTAAGTTCACTTTCATAATATAAATACAGCTCAAGATCCAATAAGTATTTACTTTGACTACCCACCTACTTAGCTAATGTGATACATGCCTCCGCATTGAGCCAGATTCTACATCGAAGTGTTTAGATTAGCGAAAGTTGGTCACCGAAAGTAATACAATTTATATCTAATATTGTAATAAAATAGACTAAAATAATATGTTAAGCTAATATCTAAGATACTATAAATTATGCACTAAATATAGTTATAACAAATTGCGGCCACCACATCTTTTCTTGTACGCGTGCCTTCGTCGGTAGCTGCAGATGTCAATGGAGGAGGAGAGAGGAGATATGACGCATGGCAAATATGATTGGAGTGAATTCTGTAAAGCATGGATTCACACCAGGGGCATGGAGATTGTCAAGCGTGCCAGCGAGCATCTACATGCACCTGATAAGCAGGAGGTGAGTTGTCGTGAGACTAAGGTAGGCATTAAGAGGCGAGCATACGAAACTCAGGATAGTTCACATACGATAGTAGGAGAATGCCTTCAGACAGTGTCTGAGGGAACTGCTGCTAAGTTGCCTAAGCTAGACAACCTGAAGCGTACAATAGAGCGTCAAAGAAAGCGAATACTTGCAGCACCTGCACAGCCTACCACTCTGGAAGAGCTCGATCTTCCATTGGAATACCAGCAGACAGCTTAAGAGGAGCAATTCCTTCTTTATGACTCGGGTCCTGAGTCACAGAGAATCCTTATTTTAATGCTGCAAGCATCCCAAGTCTGACTAGCTGATAGAACCTTCAAAACAGTTCCTTCCCTTTCTGCACAAGCATATGTAATACAAGGATTTCGTGGAGGACCTGACCCTTTACAGCATGGTCATCTTCTCCTGAGCCTCTTCGTTCTCCTACCTAACAAGACGCAAGCTACTTACATGAGGATGTGGAAACAGATCCAGGTAGTACTCTGTCCCACAGCTCACCCAACTCAGATGCTCATGGACTTCGAAAAGGTTGCCATTAATAGCTTTGAGCATTTCTGCCCTGAGGCATTCGTGAAGTGTTGCTTCTTTCACCTCACACAGAATATCTGGCGCAAGATACAAGCTGAAGGGTTGCAAGCTGATTACAATCAAGACCTCCTGCTTATCAGGTGCATGTAGATGCTCGCTGGTACGCTTGACTATCTCCATACCCCTGGTGTGTATCCTTGCTTTACAGACTCATCTCCACTCACATGCTAGTGCGTTACATCCTACTCTCCTCTGCTTCCCGTAAACGAATCCTCCTCCTTCAACTAGTTTGTCCGCTCCTTTTGTTGACCTGATCAGCCGGAATTGCTGACCAGGGGGAGGAACCTCGCTCATTTATTCAAGTTTGTGCTTTCGTAAGATGTTTCTTGTGAAATGTTCCTTGTATAATGCAAAAAATGGAACGTCCCTAAATTTGGTCCTATTTATCGAACTTTTGATACCAAAGTACAAGTCACATCAAAAAATCTTTCTAATTCAGCGTGCGAATAGAAAACCTTCTCACTCTCTCGAGTCAGATTTAAAATTTAATACGTTATTAAGTAAATTAAATGTAATACAACACGTAAATTTATAATAAAATTATTAGCCAATCAAATTAATAACATGTCGTGTAACAAAGTGTCGGTGCAACGAAATTTCTGTAACTAAAATGTTGTGTAACGAAGTGTCAAATATCGGTATCTGATATTAGAAAAGTAAACAAATTCCAAAAATAAGCTAGAGACTAACTTTCAGCAGTTGACATAAGGTTTTAGTCGTGCAGAATTCAAATATCATATTGTGGTATATATGTGATAAATTATTCATTTATTTTTGGTTACAATAAATACATGTGGTAAATAAATCTCAAAAATATGCTAGAAACTAGCATTCAACATTTGACAATGGTTTTGAAGTGTGTAAATTTCGAATTCTTTTTATCATGAAACTAATTTTCATCCCTAGTTCTGATTTCAGATTCACCATAGATAAATGATATTTTTCAGTAGAGAATTATATAATAATCAAGCGTTTCTTTGATATACCCTAGGCTCCCGCAGCGCGAATCTGCGGATACGCAGTGTCCGCAAGCCGCGCAGCTTCAAGCACGCAAAGCGAGCTTGTAAAACATTATATTCATATATATACATCTCTTTGTAGTTCCTTCAACTCCTCCAGTTAACATCACAGTATTTCCCTTAAGCAGCACTGCGATACAGGCAGAATGGAATGCTCCTGAATTGATAGATCAAAATGGAGTTTTAACAAGTTACCAAGTTAGATATAATGGATCAGTGTTGGATACAACTGAAAGAGTTCTGAATCTAAGTATTAACACGATGTCTGTAATTCTGACTGACCTTCTACCAAATGTTTATTACTGTCTAATAATTCGGATTGAAAATGGAGCAGGATTCAGTAAATTTAGTTCTCCAAATTGTGCACGCACTCAAGAAGCAAGTAAGATTTATGTATAATGAAATTTCTTTGAAAATATTGCTCTCTATCTATATATTAATACTCCTGGAAATTTGAATATATAATATACTCTTTTAAGTGAGCCAATTACGGCTTTCTTTGCTTTTCTGCATAACAATTCATCTGCAAAAGTGTGGATAGGTACATTTCACCGTTTCGATACCTCTGTTGTTATAATTTTTCAATTGAATATTTAAATTCCCTGATGATAACCTGAAAAGTGAGACTTGCTAATGTCTAACCTTATTTGTTTAATGTCTTTAGTCATACATTTGAGCCAATCTGGCACAAATTGTATTCAAGAGTAGATGGTCGTGTCAAATGATAAATATGATACAATCGAGCGTCATGCTTCAACTACTTCTCTTTAGGCGAAATTTGCTCTTGGATAAAAATTATACACTGATATATCCGTGACAAACACTGCCATATATTAAGTATGTTATACACTGCCTGGACAAAAGTATTCGTACACCCCATAATTCCCCATACAAATAGTTATAATACTGATTTATTTAGCGAGTCAAAGTATTTAATTGGTAAGAGAACACTTTATTTGACTTCAAATTCGAATTCTCCACATTCAAATTACCCACTTTATAAGTTTTCAACTTAATTACTCTTCTTCAAGATTAAGTATTTTCAGCATTTGCTTTCCTATGCCACATGTCGCGAGTGATCACCATTGTATATGATGGCATTGGTGGTATGAGGTGGCACAGTTTGAAAAATTTAACCTTGTGGGAGTGTAAACAAGTTGAAAGATTAAAAAGTGAGTAATTCGAATATGGAGAATTCGAATTTGAAGTTAAATTAAGCGTATCTCTTACCAATTAAATACCTTGACTCGCTAAATAAATCAGTATTATAACTATTTGTATGGGGAATTATGGGGTGTACGAATACTTTTGTTCAGGCAGTGTATATCCAGTGTTTTTTTTGCTAAAAAGGGGCATTCCTAATTTCCGGGACGGGACGAGTTAAAATGCCAAATTTCTGGGAAGAATCCCGTCCCGTCCCAGAAATTAGGTATGCCCTAAAAAAAAGTGGGTTGCGCTCCATTATACAGCAGATAAAAGTATGCCCATGATTGATAAAATATTATTGAGTTAAAGATTCTTGAATATTAATAGTACTATCTCAAAAACTGAATTAATATGTACTTGTAATATTTACCTACATACTTATATTTGTAGTCCCTTCAACTCCTCCAGTTAACTTGACAGTATATTCTTTAAACAGCACTGCGATACAGGCAGAATGGAATGCTCCTGAATTGATAGATCAAAATGGAGTTTTAACAAGTTACCAAGTTAGATATCTTGGTTTAGAGTTGGATACAACTGAAATTTCTTTGAATCTAAGTATTAACACGATGTCCGTATTTCTGACTGAACTTCTATCAAATGTTTATTACTGTGTAATGATTCGTGTTGGAAACGGAGCTGGATTCAGTGAATTTAGTTCTCCGAATTGTGCTCGCACGCAAGAAGCAGGTAAAGTTTATGCATTTGAAATATATATATGAAATTTTGTCCAAACCCTATCGAGTGAATTATCCATATATCGACCATCTAAAGTGTCTTTTAACAAGATTTTCAAGGTTTACTTATCTCATAGCTAATGATTTTGGGTGTATCCGGAAATGCTATGTGATTATGTTGTAATTTTTACTTCATCCTACCTTGCTTTTCATATCAAGAAAATCAATTTTTCAAAAAAAGACCTTCAGTGGGGATGTGGGTGGGCGAGATTCCATTAATCATGGTCTAATTATTTAATAAAAAAAGCGCGATTCGCTTGCTTGCACTATGCGGCTGGTGTACACTTTGTCTGCTGCCAGAGGCGGCTTTTGGGCGCATAGGCTCGCGTTGATTAACTATAAGGTCGATAGGATAACACCTCTAAATATGTCTCTCTTACTTTTATAATCGATATCACTCGAAAAATCACCAAACTTAATGGGTGAGTTTTAAATGAAAAACTGAAATTTCTAATTATAGAAAGGTGACAATGACGTCATAATTCCATGATGAGTCGACATTTTCATCTGAGGTCAGAGCTTAGTGGAACCATAGCCAAAAGACTCCGACACACAGAAAGTCAGCTTTCTGTGCCTAGTAGTTTCTTCATTCATTTCGTTTCTTATACACAGGGGCCCTGAACTTTTCGAAATCTATGGGCAATTTTGGAGTTCTAGGGGGGCTCGAGTCGCACCATCCCCCCGGGTTCGGCGCCCATGCATATATATATATATATATATATATATCAACAATTACATTTTATGTATTAACTAAATATTTGGCGGTGGAGCTTAAATGAGCTTCCAACTAACAATGAACTAAGCTTACATTTCGAGTGTATAAATGAATTACATTCACCTACATACATCTCTTTGTAGTCCCTTCAACTCCTCCAATTAACCTCACAGTGTATTCCATAAACAGCACGGCGATACAGGCAGAATGGAATGCTCCTGAATTGATAGATCAAAATGGAGTTTTAACAATTTACCAAATTAGATACAATGGATCAGAGTTGGATACAACTGAAAGATCTTTGAATATAAGTATTAACACGATGTTTGTAATTCTGACTGGACTTCTACCAAATGTGTATTACTGTGTGATGATTCGTGTTGAAAACAGAGCTGGATTCAGTGAATTTAGTTCTGCGAATTGTACACGCACTCACGAAGCAGGTATAGTTTATGCATATACAGGGTGTCTCAAAAGTTCTGCACCAACCAATTTTACTTTGTTAATTTGACTAAGATCACTTGATTGCATTCCAAATTAGTCTCCATAAATGAAATCTAGCACCCTTCTAGCATAGAAATGGGCTCAACTCATTACGCAAAAAACATTTCTTATAAAATTTTAAATAATTAAAAGTGCTAAGTTTGAAGATGACTATTTTTCTAATGAAATATTACACCTATATTCTGTAATTGATTCATTTCATAATACTAAAATAATATTATTACTTTTGATTTATGTAGCAGTAATCTTCGATAAGAACGAGTCTTTTTAAAGTATAGCCATAAAATGTACCTGGGATGTGAGATCTTTTATGCAGTCAAAAAATATTCTTTACGAGACAATGAAATATATGATCGATCATTGCAAACAGTGTATCTTTTAAGGATTAAAAAAATTTTTTTGTTCTTTTTTAGGATTAAAAAAAATAATCCCCGGAATAAAAAAAATATATTATATTGGGATTTTTATTAATATAAATTCAAAAATTTGAAACGTTATTGTACTCGAAGCCATCTGAAACTCCCAATATTGGCTAGGAATGTAAAATTTATCATACTTCGAACACAATCATGTAATAATTCGCTAATATAAAATATCCAACCATTTCTTAGTCATATATAAAAAATTTATATTATAATCTAAATTCTAGAAAAAAAAATCAGAAATAAAAAACTTTTAGAAGTAAAAAAAAAATTGCTTAAAAGATAGCCTGATTGCAAATGAATTGAGAAATACAGGCCATTAGAATGCAAAATAATTAAGTTAATCCTCTCTATTTTTGATTAAAATGAGATATCGGATGTTCGATTTATTTATCTATGTATAATACATTAGCAAAATTCGTTGCAGAACTTTTGAGACACCCTGTAGAATATATATGATATCAAAATGTATTTATGTATGCAAGGCCGTCAGACATGGGACCACCCCACTTTTAATCTCATCACTTTTGGTTTTTATAAGTATATATTCATATTTTAACACTACCACAGCAAAGCTTTGTTTGAAGATATAAGTAAGATATCAACGACTAATGTAGGATAGCATTTATATGGCTTCGCACTTTTATAATATGACTATTTTAAGAGTTATTAACTTATTGATATATACAATTTTAGAGTCATTAGTATGTTATACCTCAAATTTTATAAGATATCTCCTCTATATATGAGTCGAACTCATTTCTATGCTAGAAGAGTGCTAGATTTCATTTATGCAGACTAATCTGAAATATAACCAACTAATTAGGTTATTAGGATCTTTCGATCCATGATCGAAAGATCCCGGATCGCGATCGGATCAACGATCCTTTTTAAAAGTAGGATCGGGATCGGGATCGGATCAAAACTTTCACTGATTTCGATCCGATCCTTTCTCTTTTTAATCCCCAAGTTGGAGGTGAAAGTGTTGAAATTTATGTTGATTAAATATATTTTTTAATGTGTTTATGGTTTGAATACTTGTACTAACTTAAGCACTAAGTACGCTCCCAGGCTGCCGCAGACGGACGGACATTACACGCCGTCCATGCCATAAGGCATCTCCTTCCAGGAAAAAAAAATGATAGTCCTCTGACTATTATTGAGAGGATCTTTTGGGGGTCGTGATCGGATCGAAGATCCTTTTATAAGTTAGGATCGGGATCTGGATCTGGGTATCGGTCACTTCGTACCCAACACTCTTTCGTACCTTAATTATGACACTTTCGTACCCAATACACTTTCGTACCCAATACACTTTCGTACCCAATACTCTTTCGTACTCAATACACTTTCAGATTTGTGTTTTTATAAACACGAAATTGTGTTTTTATAAAAACGAAATTGTGTTTTTATAAATACGAAATTGTGTTTTTATAAAAACGAAATTGTGTTTTTATAAATACGAAATTGTGTTTTCATAAATACGAAATTGTGTTTTTATAAATACGAAACTGTGTTTTTATAAATACGAAACTGTGTTTTTATAAATACGAAATTGTGTTAGGTACGAAATTGTAATGAGTACGAAATTGTATTAGGTACGAAATTGTGTTAGGTACGAAATTGCAATTAAGTACGAAATGGTTTAGGTGCGAAATGACTTGTATTCCTGGATCTACAGGGTGGCTTTTAAGTTCTTTCCCAAGCTTGTTTTAGGTATAAAATTTCTTATACTCAAGCAATCTTAGTTATTATGGTCTTTAGAGATTGTAATTCAAATATTCTCATGTTTTTAAAAGATTTTTCGAGTCTAAGATCTAGAACTGTGTTTTGTATGGTGAGTTTTGTGGAGAAAATATGTATCCTGGCGCGCAGAGAAATTCGAGAATCAGGGTCACTGCTTCTGTCTCTATAATCGATGTTCCATGACGATTTAGCACCAGATACCTTTCATTCACCATGAAAATATTTCACAAATCCATTGAATTCATTATCAGAAACGAGATAAAGTTATTATTTCACGTGTTCAAATTAGGTATATTTTGCAAAATCACCCATAATGGCACTTTTTTTCATATCACCAAAAATCTGATCCAAATGGTACTCAATATATACAGATCTAAACATCCTATATTTCTACAAATTTAGAGTGTCCAAGGAAAATGTGAGAGCTAATTTGTCCTAGAATTTGAAGACTCTAGAAAGATAATTTGAAAAGCAGTGGGCCCTGATTCTCGAATTTCTCTGCGCGCCAGGACACATATTTTCTCCACAAAACTCACCATACAAAACACAGTTCTAAGTCTTAGACTCGAAAAGTCTTTTGAAATAATTGAGAATATTTGAATTACAATCTCTAAGGACCATAATAACTAAGATTTTTTGAGTATAATAAATTTTATACCTAATGAAGCTTGGGAAAGAACTTAAAAGCCACCCTGTAGATCCTTTTTTTGAGGATCGATTAATGCCCTACAACTAATCTTAGTCAAATCACGAAAGTAAATTGCTTGCTAAAGAACTTTTGAGGCACCCTGTATATTATTAATATAGAAGTTATTTTTTTGATATCAAAGTTGATAATAACATCATTTGAACTTTGTTTCATCTGATTTCATATTTAATTAAATTATCAGTATATCAGAGATGAAACGAGCCCCTATTATAATCACGATTGATGAAATATTCAATGTTAATGATTCTATACTATTAATATTATTATATAAAAAAATTAGAGTGTTGTATTCACCTACATGCATCTATTTCTAGTTCCTTCAACTCCTCCAGTTAACATCACAGTATATTCCATAAACAGCACTGCGATACAGGCAGAATGGAATGCTCCTGAATTGATAGATCAAAATGGAGTTTTAACAAGTTACCTAGTTAGATATAGTGGTTCAGAGTTGGATACAACTGAAATATCTTTGAATCTAAGTATTAACACGATGTCTGTAATTCTGATTGGACTTCTACCAAATGTTTATTACTGTGTAATAATTCGGATTGAAAACGGAGCAGGATTCAGTGAATTTAGTTCTCCAAATTGTGCACGCACTCACGAAGCAAGTAAGATTTAGTGTGCTCCAGTTATGCTCTGAATTCTCAAATTGAGTAAATCTGTCTATGTATGAGCGTTTTTCTAATTGATTTACAATAATCTTGCTCCAACAAAAATGTGGAAACATAGATTCCAATTGAATCTAATTTTCTAAGGAGACTGAAAGTTTTGATAATTTGTCTACTTAAATAGATTGCCAATCATTTGTGATATGTGACAATATAAAATTTTATAATTGTAACTTTTTTATAATTTAATTTCAGAAAAGAAATATTGTAAAATATGCAGTTTTCTCTGGTACTATTTCAAAAGAAGCTCATCCAGACTCTGTTCTAAGGAATCACTCTACTTAGAACGCAAACATACGTAGTTACTTTGTTATTTGAAAAGAGTTATTATTTAAAAAGAGTTATTATTTGAATCAGTTGGAGTAACAACTAGTGAAAATATGTAGTTGTGATCTAGAACTTAGATAATAAATGCTTGTTTCGGTAAAAACTTTAACATGTAAGGTTGCCTATAAACGAGTCATCGTCATTTAATTATATTACTAAATAATATATGAATGGATAAAGGGACTAAACATTGATACAATAATACATGCTTTAATTTAATTGTACTTTCTAACCATACTATTTTTAGAGTGCATTAATGAACTATATTCACCTACATACATCTATTTCTAGTTCCTTCAACTCCTCCAGTTAACCTCTCAGTATTTCCCTTAAACAGCACTGCGATACAGGCAGAATGGAATGCTCCTGAATTGATAAATCAAAATGGAGTTTTAACAAGTTACCAAGTTAGATATAATGGATCAGTGTTGGATACAACTGAAAGAGTTCTGAATCTAAGTATTAACACGATGTCTGTAATTCTGACTGGACTTCTACCAAATGTTTATTATTGTGTATTGGTTCGCGTTGGAAACGGAGCAGGATTCAGTAAATTTAGTTTTCCAAATTGTGCACGCACTCACGAAGCAAGTAAGATTTATGCATAATTAGTTAGATATACATGTCAAAATGTCAAACATGATGCTGTATATAATATATTGAAACCTATTTTAATTTTCGATTAGTTATAGAACCACTCAAGAGAGGCAATTTTAAAGTATCTTTGCTTTCTTTTTACTTTTGATTGATGAATTATTCTAACTAAGAGTCTTCTATTAGTTCTTCCATCTCTTTCTAGTTCCTTCAACTCCTCCAATTAACTTCACAGTATATAGTATAAACAGCACTGCAATACAGGCAGAATGGAATGCTCCAGAATTGATGGATCAAAATGGAGTTTTAACAAGTTACCAAGTTATATATAATGGATTTGAGTTGGATACAACTGAAAGATCTTTGAATCTAACTATTGACACAATGTCTGTAATTCTGACTGGACTTCTACCAAATGTTTATTACTGTGTAATGATTCAGATTGAAAACAGAGCAGGATTCAGTGAATTTAGTTCTCCAAATTGTATACGCACTCACGAAGCAAGTAAGATTTATGCGGAATTAATATGTATATCCTATAAATGTAAGAGTTTAAAATATTATGTCAGATACATTTGTATTTTTCGTATAGATGCAGCTGTATATATAGGATTATACATCTCAGATTATTATCAACAAGCGCGCTTCGCTTGCTTGCGCTGCGGATGGCGGACACTTTGTGTCCGCCGGAGGCTCCCTTCGGTCACCTGGGGTCACATTGGTTAATTATAAGGGATATACATAGTATCTCTAAATATGTCTGTCCTACTGTGATAATCGATATCACTCGAAAAATCACCAAATTTGTCAATTTTAAAATTTTTGATACGTAATGATGACGTCATAACAAAGTGATGAGTCATCATTTTTGATGATAGTTGCATCATATGTGAGGCATGTTAGTATACAGATTCTATTAAAATTTCAGCCTTCTATCTCATATAAGGGGTGAGTTATGCTCGAATAACTGTGTTGCTTAACTTTTAAAAATGTGACAATGACGTCATAATTCCATGATGAGTCAACATTTTGCTCTGAACTCAGAACTTACTGGAGCCATATCCAAAAGACACCCACATGCCAAAAATTAGCTTTCTATGACCGGCAGTTTCTTCAATCAATTCGTCACAGAGATATATATATATAAACATTAATCGAGTTTTAATAGTAAGGATATACATTAGAATCGACTTTTATCAAGTTTCGCATTTAGGATCTCTTTTTGGTGTAGATGTGAATCGTCAACATTTTTCTCAAAATCTTATCACTTCCGGTTTATATAAATATATATTCATATTTTAACACCACCATTGAAAGCTTTGTTTAAGGATGTATGTAAGATCTCATGGACTAATGTAGAGTTTCTCACCATTTAGGATCCGATTATCACACTTAATAATGTGAATATTTTCAGAGCTATTAACGTTATTGATTAATAATTACTTTCACACATTTTGAAAGAAATAATATTTTAAGCTAAAAGCGAGCCCTCAACGGCTAATATATTTCAATATATGGATTCCAAAATCACACTTAGAATGCTCTAAAATGAGTATTTCCTGATGTATTCCGATATTCACATTTCATATTCTTTCGAGTCACTTCCTGGAGCTGCACTATCAGTCTGTCGACCGACTTTTTATGTATCTTCTTATCTCTATATTCCTCAAAGATTTTTTGTGGAATGCCTGTACGGGTTCCTTTGGGGTTAGGGGCTCCCAAATCTGGGCAATTCCCCAAATATAAAATATTTCCATGTACTCGAGGGTGGGGGGCTCCGTAAATTTTAAAGTTATGATCTATTCCTCGAGGTTCTTCAAATTTAGGAAGCGGCCTCTCCATATTTTCCTGCTCTTCAAATTTGGGGAGGGTCCCTCTAAATTTTAATTGCCGTCAGACTATTCACAATAACATTAACATCCGATTTAAATAAATTGCGTCAATGAGATTGGTTATTTAAGTTGTGTAACCTGTATTTAAAAGAGTTTCGTTATATATGAGTTTCAATCCAAAGAAAGGAAAAAACCTATCAAGCCAGCATATTTTGTACTTAGAGAATAGTTTAAATCATTATGAACCCATCATTTCTGTTGCTTCTAAACTTTGAATTTATTATTAGCACCAACATGAGCATGGCCTACTTAATACATGGCCGTATACTATGTCACTTAGAAGGCCTGAATAATAGAAGGTCAGTTTTAACATAGTCAAAATTTAATTATACTGATAAATAAAAAACCGTATACGATAGACCTTTGAAAAGTATTATTACCATATACAAATATCATATCAGCGCATGCGATTTAGCATTAAAAATTTAATATGTCATCATGTGATTGCGGAATAGGCTCTTCTTAGAGCGAAAAATGCTGCCGTTGTAGCTCCTTTAAAACATTGTTATCTGCATTTCTAATGCTTGATTTTTTGAGAAAACAACAATAGTATAAAGACCTTAATCAAAAAATCTGAACATCTTAAATTGAATGTCTATGCATTCCTTAGTTGCTATGGAAACAGAAAGTTGAATGTTTAATCCATAACTCAAATAGTATAGATCATACACAATGAGGAATTAATAATTATCATTTAATCCATAAGCTACTGATTACTATATGGTAATCCTTACTATTAAAACTCGATTAATGTTTGTGTATATATATATATATACGTACAGTCAAACCTGCTATAACGGCCACTCTATATAACGGTCACCTGTCTATAGCGGTCACCAATGAACAGTCCCGTCCGAAATTCCATAATATTGAACCTGTGTATAGCGGTCACCTACTCAACGCGGCCAGCGGCCACCCATTTGTAGTCCCTTACTGACCCTAAAACTGTGTATAACGGCCACTACCTATCTATAACGGCCATCACCTTTTTCACCTTTTTATGTGTTTATTACAGGACCTGTTACGAATAATAAACATGTTTCATGTAATTACTTCAAGTAATGGATTTCTAAGAACTTATATTTATTGCGCTACGTTGATACCTTTTGGGGGTTAAGACAATCACCTGTATATAACGGCCACCTGTGTATAACGGCCAATTTTGTCCAGTCCCTTGGGTGGCCGTTATATACAGGTTCCACTGTATATATATATATATATATATATATATATATATATCTGTAACGAATTGATTGAAGAAACTGCCGGGCACAGAAAGCTGATTTTTGGCATGTGGGAGTATTTTGGAAATGGCTCCAGTAAGTTCAGAGCAAAATGTCGACTCATCATGGAATTATGACGTCATTATCACATTTTTAAAAGTTAAGCAACACAGTTATTCGGGCATAACTCAGCCATTATAGGGGATAGAAGGCTGAAATTTTAATAGAATATGTATACTAACATACCACACATATGATGCAACTATCATAATGACTCATCACTTTGTTATGACGTCAATCATTACGATCAAAATTTTTAAAATTGACAAATTTGGTGATTTTTCGAGCGATATTGAACAGTAAGATGGACATATTTAGAGATGATATCTCCCTTATAATTAACCAATCTCATCTCCAGGCGACCGAAGGGAGCCTCCGGCGGACACAAAGTGTCCGCCAGCCGCGCAGCGCAAGCAAGCGAAGCGCGCTTGTAATACTAATGACGTGTTTATTTTCAATATTCTCTGAGTTATCTAGGATTTTATCGCTATCTATAGAAGAGTATTGAGATATGTCAAAATCGTAGAAAACTCAGAGAAAATAAACAAATGAACAGTATTTTTGTCATGTAGGAAGAAGTAGCTTGCAGATTAAATAAATATTTTGTATTGATAGTATTGCTACTGCAATACATAACTTAATTGTACTTTTAAACATATATTTATTTCTAGTTCCTTCAACTCCCCCAGTCAACTTGACAGTATATTCCATAAGCAGCACTGCGATACAGGCAGAATGGAATGCTCTTGAATTGATAGATCAAAATGGAGTTTTAACACGATACCAAGTTAGATATAGTGGATCGGTGTTGGATACAACTGAAAGACTTTTGGATATAAATATTAACATTATGTCTGTAAATTTGACTGGACTTCTACCAAATGTTTATTACTGTGTAATGGTTCGCGTTGGAAACAGAGCAGGATTGAGTGAATTTAGTTCTCCAAATTGTGCACTCACTCACGAAGCAAGTAAGATATATGCTTAATGAGATATATAAGTTAATATACGTTTGTATATACATGTCAAAAATTTGAAAACATAACGATTTGAATTATTGATGCTGCTGGATACTTTAGATCAGCGCTGTCCAACAGGCGGCCCACGGCCTTGCTTTGTGCGGCCCGCGTTGCGTCCAAAATACTTCTATCCATACCCATCCCGAGTGCATGTCCCTGTATTGCGGCCCACCACTAAATTGTATGAAGCAGTTGCGGCCCGAAGTAAATACAGTTGGACAGCCCTGCTTTAGATGAATGCATTTCAAACTTACTTGCTTTATGGATCTATCCTGAAGAAAACTCCTCAAATAATTTATGATATGTATATATATATATGCAACGAATTGATTGAATAAACTGCCTAGCGCAGAAAGCTGATTTTCGACATGCGGGAGTCTTTTGGCTATGGCTCCACTAAGTTCTGAGTTCAGACGAAAATGTTGACTATCATGGAATTATGACGTCATTGTAACCTTTTTTAGAAATTGAAATTTTAGTTCTTCGACTATAACTAAGCCATTTTAGGCGATAGGAGGGTGAAATTTTATTAGAATACAAGCACGCATCGCTTGCTTGCGATGCGCGGCTTGCGGACACTGCGTGTCCGCAGAGTCACCCTGTGGGTGCCTGGAGTTACTCAATCTAACATATTTTGGGATTTTTTCCTTTATATAAATATTTTAAACAAAGGTCAACGAAAAATTTCTCATATGGATCCGAAAATATAATATACGAAATCTACAGCACTAAAAACCCCATGTCAACCGTTGGAAGCTAGTCTCTGGTCTATTTTTGTAATTTGTTTACTTTATGTATCTATTGTAAACAAAAAAAAACAAATTGATCATCAAATTTACTCGAAAATATGACATTCGAAATCTACACCCCTAAAAACCCCATGTCAACCGTTGAAAGCAAGTTTCTGGCATATTTTTGAGATTTGTTTACTTTATGTATCTAATGTGAACAAAAGTAAACAAATAATTTATCATATGGATCTGAAAATATGATATTCGAAATCTACACCCCTAAAAACCCCATGTCACCCGTTGGAAGCTAGTATCTAGCATTATTTTCAAAATTCATCAAATGGTGTGAAAATATGTATATAAAGGTGTGAAAATATGCAGATAATCTTTTTTATTGCCAAATACTATAATACATTTAAGATATCAAACAATAACAATGACGATCTATTGTAGTGTCGTACAATGGTTTCTATTGTGATAGTGTAGTCATTTATTTTGTATAGAAAAGGTGTGAAAATTTGTTTTCCATTTTTTTTGCAGAGGTGTGAAAATTTCGCTTAGATTTTCGAACTTAATCCATAGCCTACTCTAATAATGCCTCACAGTAAAATAACCAAGGATGCGGTAATAGCCGAATGGATTAATACACGATTAGCTTAAAATCGTTAACCATGCAGAATAGGCATTAAGAATGTATTACCAGCATATATAAACATGGTATCAAAGTACATATATCCGTTGTTAAAATTTCGATTAGTCATCATATCATTGCACAACAGGTCATTTTAAGCACTATTTTGCCAATTTTCTTAGCTGTTTTAACCCTATTTCTAAATGGTATTAAGGTGTGATTTTTGTGTTTAACCAAGATTAGTAAGAGTTGATTTGAAAAATCTAGAATTTTTCAATGGAATGTTGTTACATTCCTACGTTGCTATGGTGAAGCATTTTGATCAGTTTGAGCCATATCCTGCAAACTGTAAGAACTAGGTTTTCAAATCTGATCGTATTTGATAGGCAATTGGCTACTTCCTATTAGGTAATAATACAATTTAAACTTCTAAATTCACAGACTATAGAGTTATGCGACAATTTAGTGTTTTGGTCACATTCTTAAAATCAACCCATAACTCAAAACTCGTTGAATTTAGAAGTTCAAGTTGTATTATCACCTAATAGGAAGTAGTCTATTGACTATCAAACACGATCAAATTTGAAGATCTAGTTACTCCAGTTTACACGAAATGGCCCAAACTGACCAGAATGCTTTACCATAGCAACGCGTGAATGTAACAACATTCCATTGAAAAATTCTAGATTTTTCAAATCAACTCTTACTTATCTTGGTTAAATACAAAAATCACACCTTAATACCATTTAGAAATAGGGTTAAAACAACTTAGAAAATCGCTAAAATTGTCCTTAGAATGACCTGTTGCGCAATGATATGATGACTAATCGAAATTTTTACAACGGATATATGTACTTTGATACCATGTTCATATATGTTGGTAATACATTCTTAATGCCTATTCTGCATGGCTAACGATTTTAGGCTAATCGTTTATTAATCCATTCGGCTATTACTTCATCCCTAGTCCATGATTTTCAGTCTAATGTGAGGCATTATTAGAGTAGGCTATGCTTAATCCTAGATTCATCATTTGACACCTACATGCCAATTTTCATATCTCTACGACTTGCCAGTTCTTCAATCAATTCGGACAAAAAAAAATCCTAGCATTTTAATATATAAGATGTATATTTATATATCTCACATCATGATGGAACTATCATAAAAAATGATGACTCATCACTCTGTTATGACGTCATCATTACGCATCAAAATTTTATAAATGGACAATTTTGGTGATTTTTCGAGTGATATCGATTATAACAGTAAGACAGAAGTATTTAGAGATGTTATCTCCAATTTATTAATCAATTGTGACCACAGGTGCCCAAACGGCGCCTGGACACAAAGTGTCCGCCAGCCGCACAGCGCAAGCAAGCGACGCTTGTATATACATTAGCATAATCTTTAACGAATTGATTGAAGAATCTTCCGGAGACAGAAAGCTGACTTTTTGTATGTGGGGCCTTTATGCTATTGCTCCACTATGTTCGGACCTCGAAAATGTTGACTCATCATGAATTCTGACGTCATTGTCACCTTTTTAGTATTAAAAAATCTGTTCTTCGATTATAAATTAGCCATTTTAGGATTTGAAATGCTATAACTTTTATAAAATGTGTATTTATATACCTTACAAGTGATATAACTCTCATCAGAAAATGATGACTCATCACCCTGGTATAACTTCATCATTACGCATCAAAACTTGAAAAATTGACAAATTTTGTGATATTTCGAGTGATTTTGATTACAACAGTAAGACAGACGTATTTGGGGATGTTTTCTACCTTATAATTAATCAATGTGAGTCTAGACAACTCTGACTGACACTTTGTGTCTTCCTGCCGTGCAGCGCAAGAAGGCGATGCGCCATTGTTAATATTAAGTACTAACTGATTATTCACTTGTACTCCTAGAAATCCCTGGTCAACATTTTAAGACTAATCTATAGAACATTGGTTCTTAAGTGCAATCTTGGTGCAAATATTACACCACGATTTGGGTCACGTATTTTTCGACACATTGCTAGGTTCATATTTCTTCTGTCATTAACACCACGGTTAATAACATAAATTTATATTTAAAAAATCATACTCTATAAAAATTTTAAAAATTCGTCATACGTGTGAAACTCGTATATAAAAGTTAAAGTTAAAGTTTATAGATTTATATACCCCCCGAATCCATGCTAATATGTTCTCAGGGGGTTTACAATCTGGGTGAGGTGCTAAACCTACTGATAGTTGCTGAATGTGTGCATGCGGCGTGTCTGTATGCATATGATGGCATGTCTGTGTGCATATGATAGCGTGTTACAGAGAAAAACTCGGCTATCAGTAGGCAAGAAAGATAGCACCTGACTTAACTTTACCTTTAAACGAGATGACATCCTTAGTGCTTTAAGCTCACTAAGGTTCTGCAAGAGTGTAGGCTCAGATTACATTACCGAAGCAAAGTAATTGAGAGTAAAATGCAAATGACTAGAGCGAGGTTAGAACCCGCGACCTAAGTCTTGGTATTCAAACGCCCTAACCACTGCACCACCCAAGCAGACAATGATGGTTCTTGTGATGTTGTGCAGTTACTTTTTTGTGAGATTGAGGCGATATAATTTACAGAAAATGTGTAAATAGTGCTTTTCATTTTTTTCAGAGTTGTGAAAGTTCACTTCGATATTGAGTTGGACTTAATTTACGTATAAACAGATCTTTATAGCACTACTACTCTCCATTTTCCACTCATTTCGAACAAACAAACAAACAAGGAAGAATTAGCAAGTCGTAGAGATATGAAAATTGGGATGTATGTGTCAAATGATGAGTCTACGATTAAGTTCGAAGATCTAAACGACATTTTGACAACTCTGGAAATAATGGGAAACAATTTTTCGCACCTTCTATACAAAATATCTGGCTTCACTCTTACAATAGAAATCATTGTACGACACTACAATAAGCTATTATTGTAATTAATACTTCAAAGCAATAAGTTATCACATTAGATATCTTAACTATATTATAATATAGTGTATGACACTAAAAAATGTACTATGTATATTTTCACACCTTTTAGCGAATGTTAAAAACATGCTAGAGACTTGCTTCCAACGGTTGTCATGGGATATTTGGGTTGTAGATCCGGAACATCGTATTATCGAATCTGTATGATAAATATTTGTTTACTTTTGCTACAATACTCGTATATACATAAAGTAAACAAATTCCAAAAATATCCTAGGCTAGAATTTTCTTCTCCAGTTCTGATTTCAGATTCATTATATATAAATGATGTTTTTTTTAGTAGAGAATTAGATAACAATCAAGCATTTTTTTGATATATCCCAAGCTCTCACAACGCGACTCTGCGGATACGCAGTGTCTGCAAGCCCCGCAGCGCAAACACATGAAGCGCGCTTGTAATACATTATATTCACTTATATTAGAGTTGCACGCGGGCCGGGCCGCCTACGGGCTGCGGGCCGACTTTTCTTATCAGCCCGCGGGCCGGCGGGTCGAATATAATAGTTTGCGAGCCCATGGGGGGAAACCTTGGCAGAACTCCCCGCAATGACAACCGAGACGATGTTTTTAATTGTCACGAGGTACCAATTAAGGAATAGGAATACAAATGGAACTTTGTGTGTCTCTCTATAGTTAGTAACTTACAAAGCGGGCCAAAAATATTTATGTGGGGTTCTTGCGGGCCGCGGTTACAAATTTCGGCACGCGTGCAACTCTGACCTATATACATCTATTTCTAGTTCCTTCAACTCCTCCAGTTAACATCTCTGTATATTCCATAAACAGCACTGCGATACAGGCAGAATGGAATGCTCCTGAATTAATAAATCAAAATGGAGTTTTAACAAGTTACCAAGTTAGATATAATGGATCAGTGTTGGATGCAACTGTAAGAGTTCTGAATCTAAGTATTAACACGATGTTTGTAATTCTGACTGGACTTCAACCAAATGTTTATTACTGTGTAATGATTCGGATTGAAAACGGAGCAGGATTCAGCGGATTTAATCCTCCAAATTGTGCACGCACTCACGAAGCAAGTAAGATTTGTGCATAATGAAATTTCTTTGTAATATTTCTCTCTATCTATATATTAATATATACTTTTAAAAAAATCTTTTAAGTGATCCAATTAAGGCTTTCTTTGCTTTTCTACATGACAATTTTTCTCTATAATTGTGTACAGATGCGTTTAACCGTTTCGATACCTCTGCTGTTACAATTTTTCAGTTTACTATCATAGGATCCAGATAGTATCTTAATAAGAGAGACTTGCTAATGTCTAACTTCACTTGTTTCATTTCTTGAGTCTAACATTTGGACCAATCTGGCGCTAATTGTATTCAAGAGTAGATGGTCATGTCAAATGCTGACTACGGTTCCAATCTTGCATGATGCTTCAACTATTTCTCTTCAGGCGCAATTTGTTCTTGAATTAAAATCATAACTTTTACATCCGTAACAGAGACTGCCATATATTTAGTATATAATATATCCAGTATTTTTTACTATACAAAGTGGGTTGCACTCCATTATACCGCAGATGAAAAGAACTCGAATTATACACAAGATTGATGAAATATCATTTTGTAAATGATTCTTGAGTATTAATAATACTATCTCAAAAACTGAATTAGTATACAGTCGACTCCACTTAATAGGGTCACTGTTTAATCGGGTCAGCCGCTTAATTGGGTCACTTTTGGCAGGACCGGAATAGCTCTCACACATAGAAGCTAATACAAAATATTTCTGTTGATAGGATTCTCCGCTTAATCGGGCAAAATGTCCTCTGACTGATGTGACCCTATTAAGCGGAGTCGACTGTATATTCACCTACATACATCTATTTCTAGTTCCTTCAACTCCTCCAGTTAACTTGTCAGTATATTCTTTAAACAGCACTGCAATACAGGCAGAATGGAATGCTCCTGAATTGATAGATCAAAATGGAGTCTTAACAAGTTACCAAGTTAGATATAATGGATCAGTGTTGGATACAACTGAAAGAGTTCTGAATCTAAGTATTAACACGATGTTTGTAATTCTGACTGGACTTCTACCAAATACGTATTACTGTGTAATAATTCGGGTTGGAAACGGAGCAGGATTGAGTGAATTTAGTTCTCCAAATTGTATACGCACTGACGAAGCAGGTAAGATTTATGCAGAATAGATATATACTATGAATATTCATGCTTAAAAATAATTGTGCAATCAATAAATAGTGATCCATATTTGTATATATATGAGAGTAATGAAAATTGGGTATTATCGATTTGCCTATAATATTCCACAAGCGCGCTTCGCGGGTGGCGGACACTTTGTGTCCGCCAGAGGCGCCTGGGATCACATTGATTAATTAAAAGGGAGATTACACCTCTAAAGACGTCTGTAGGTAAATCGAGTGCGTATATTTCAAATTCAATGTCGAAAATTGTCTATTTCATATTGTTCTAGCAATATTTACTGTAACTGAGAAATTGAGCGAAGAATGTCAAGAAGATCAATTCTTCAAAAATGGCCTTCTGTGGGGATGCGGGTGGTATTTCATTAGCATTATCTCATTATTTAATAACAGACCTTATTATAGGAAATTAGTGCGAATTGGAGATGAAAATTTTCAAATACTTGAAACTAACGTGATTTTGAGAAATTCGCGTTAATTCCCTATAATAAGGTAATCAAAACTGATTTTTGATATATTATTAACAATGAACATTTAATTAACGCATTGAAGTATCAAAAACCATCCAAATTTATCGAAATGCTAGTTACGTATATTGATTGTATAGCTTCATCAATAGTAGTAAATTCCTTAGCACCTGAAATATAATAGGATTCTTACTGCAATAATAACAATAATAACATTGTATGCAGTAACTAAATATTGTTGCGGGCGGTGGAGCTGAAATAAGCTTCCAACTATTAATGAACTAAGCTTACATTTCGTGTGTATAAATGAATTACATTCACCTACATACATCTCTTTGTAGTCCCTTCAACTCCTCCAATTAACCTCACAGTGTATTCCATAAACAACACGGCGATACAGGCAGAATGGAATGCTCCCGAATTGATAGATCAAAATGGAGTTTTAACAATTTACCAAGTTAGATATATTGGATCAGAGTTGGATACAACTGAAAGATCTTTGAATCTAAGTATTAACACAATGTCTGTAATTCTGACTGGACTTCTACCAAATGTTTATTACTGTGTGATGATTCGTGTTGAAAACGGAGCAGGATTGAGTGAATTTAGTTCTCCAAATTGTGCACGCACTCACGAAGCAGGTATAGTTTGTGCATATAAAATGGGGCGGCCATGGCTGCTCCACTTTTGAGGAGCTTCCGACGGCACTATATATATATATATCCTTACTATTAAAACTCGATTAATGTTTGTTTGTGTTTATATCAGAGCTGCAAATGGGTCACTGACCCATGTGTCAATGGGTCAGATAGGTCACTTTTTTATGATGGGTCGGTGGGTCATGGGTCATCCGCTCATGGGTCAATATTTTATTTATACAAGCGCGCTTCGCTTGCTTGCGCTCCGCGGCGTGCAGACACTGCGTGTCATGCGTGTCATAATGGAGTGTCCTTGTGGACTCCGACACATTTGCAAGCCATTTCCTATGGAATTTTATTTATTCTCTTTATGGAAAAATGATAGTTGGGAACAAACCTTTGATAATTCAATATTATCAATGATGCGATATATTCATAATCCGGGGGGATTCTATGATTATCATATTTAAATTTCGTTTACAAAACATAAATAAATGTTCAAAGATATCCCAATTCAACACTTGTGGTTGTGTTTTCATAAATGCTAATACAAAATATCTTAGACAATTTCTTCATCACAATATTTTAGAAGTTTGTCCGATTGAAATCAAACTAAGTCAAAGATAATAATAGGTATGTGAATAATGCTAGAAATTTTCAACAAAATCAAACAGAAGCAACTACTCCAGGCTCAAAACATATAGAGTGATCCTCGTATAAATATTGTATAGAAAAGTTAACGAATAATTTCTTATATGGATCCGAAAATATAATATTCTAAATCTACAGCACTAAAAACCCCATGTCACCTGTTGGAAGCAAGTTTCTAGCATATTTTTAAGATTTTCAAGAAACGGTTCCGAAACGGGAAAATCTCCTTGATTGGTGGAAGAAGAATAAACTTCGGTTTCCATTATTATCAATAGTTGCCATGAGACTATTGGTGATTCAGGCATCCACATCAGAAAGCGAGACCCTTTCGTGCCTTTAACGCTCGGCATATCGTAACATCCCAACGGAATGCAATGTTGCCAGAGACTATTGAAGTGTCTGTTGTGTTAGAAGGTTATAAAAACAACTTGATTTACTGATTGTGTTAGACTAAATACTTACATTTACTTGCTCCAAATAATGGAATCATAATGGGTCTAATGGGTCATGACCCATGGGTCAATGGGTCATGGGTCACTACTTCGATGGGTCACTTTATGTGACCCATTTGCAGCTCTGGTATATATACACTACCCGGACAAAAGTATTTGCACACTTCATTATCTTACGTGCATTTAATACTAAAATGGGTCTATTCATGAAGATTAAAACTCCGAAACGGTGAGTGATACAACTAATCGGGTTTCAAATTCGAAATCTTCGCATTCGAATTAGTTATTGTAGGATATTTCCGATCAATTACTAATTCCCAATTATTTCAAATTATCAATCACTGCCACCTTGTGCTACATATGTCCCTTTTTATCACTATACATGATGCAGGGCTGGCGGAACTGGTCCGGCTTTGGCCGGACCAATTTTATGCCATTATGGCTTATTTTCATATGCAAATTTGCTTTTAGCCGGACCAACTTCCGCTTTGGCCGGACCAATAAAAAGTTGGTTCCGCCGGGCCTGTGATGGTGATGTACTGCCCCTTGTGCCACAGGTTGATAATTTTACTCATTGGGTTGAGCCATTTGTTAGAAATCTTCAACTATTACTAATTCGAATGTGAAGATTTCGAATCTTAGATCAGACTCTTAATAGCTCTTAGAGTTTGAATACTTTTCCTTTTATGAAAAGATCAATTTAGTACTGTTGCGTGGTATTCTGAGGCACCGTGGTATTTTGAGGCACTAGTCAAATTAACCATGGATATTCAACTTGCGTGGTATTCTGAGGTACCGTGGTATTCTGAGGCAACACCAACCTGTGATCATGATGCGATCATTTACATAGTTCTAATTTAGACAATGACTTTCCATTTGAGTAGTGATACTTGTATGTTTTCCCTGCTCTAAATAGTGTATTGTGCTTCATGACCTGGAATGCTTATTAAATAATATGTTTATTCGTCTCATTATTCAGGACATACAATACAAATAGAAAAAAATTTGTGAGTATGGGGAAGAATATAGTGTACAAATAATTTTGTCCGGTTAGTGTATATATATGTATATATATCTGTAACGAATTGATTGAAGAAACTGCCAGGCCCAGAAAGCTGATTTTTGGCATGTGGGAGTCTTTTGGCTATGGCTCCGGTAAATTCTGAGCTCAGACCAAAATGTCGACTCATCGTGGAATTATGACGTCATTGTCACCTTTTTTATACTTAGAAATTTCAGTATTTCGACGATAACTCAGAAGGCTGAAATTTTGATAGAATGTGTATATTAATATACCACAGATATAATGTAACTATCATCAAAAAGTGATGACTCATCACTCTGTGATGACGTCATCATTACACATCAAAAAAAAATTTTAAAAGTCGGCAAATTTGGTGATTTTTCGTGCAATATCGATTATAACAGTTTGATAGACGTATTTAGAGATGTTATTTCCCTTATTATTAAGCAATGGGATCCCAGGCGCCCACAGGGCGCCTCCGGCGGATACAAAGTATCCGCCAGCCGTGCAGCGCAAGCAAACGAAGCGCGCTTGTATATATATATATAAGTTATTCGCCATAAAATTTGGGGGCGCAGCGCTTGAGAGCGAAGCGCGTTTGTATTTAATAAATTCCATTATCCACAGATAAAAAGCTCAGATTATGCCCATGATTGATTGATATATTATATGTCAATGATCCTTCTATTATTATGCTATCTCAAAAAGGTTATATTCACCTACATATATCTCTTTCTAGTTCCTTCAACTCCTCCAGTTAACTTCACAGTTTATTCTTTAAACAGCACTGCGATACTGGCAGAATGGAATGCTCCTGAATTAATTAATCAAAATGGAGTTTTAACAAGCTACCAAGTTAGATTTAATGGATCGGTGTTGGATACAACTGAAAGATCTTTGAATCTCAGTATTAACACGATGTCTGTAATTCTGACTGGACTTCTACCAAATGTTTATTACTGTCTATTAATTCGGGTTGGAAACCAAGCAGGATTCAGTAAATTTAGTTCTCCAAATTGTACACGCACTCATGAAGCAAGTAAGATTTATCATAATGATATTTATACACATCTCAAGAGTTCATAATATAATGATTTAAGTTTGTATTTTTCGTAAAAATGCATCTGTATAGTATATAGATTAGTACGTTCTATTTTTGATAAATATTTCTTGTAGAACCTCAGTTACATCTTGTTATATTAATGTAGTAGCTCATTATATCAATTTGTATGTATCTTCTTTCATCGATATTCAATTTAGTGCAGCCCCCCAGTGTGGATACAGTATGACATGAATACCAGGGGCCTCATTCACTAAACTTAAGTTTAAACTTCCAAAGGAGAAAGTGAAAACTAAGTCTTGACTTATTTTTTGTTAAGTTTTCTTAACTTTATATAAACTTGACTCAAAACATTTTTTCTTAACTTAACCTTAAAGTTGTAACCTAGTATGCATATGACCTAACAGCAACTTTCGGATACTGGACTAGGATATGATAGAAGATGATTGAACTGTTATGCAATATTTGTTCAAAGAAGTTCCACCTGGAAAAAATTTGTTATAAAATTAGTGATTTACAAATTTGTTCCGGGTTAATTTGGAACTGTTAATTTTCTATTGCTTTATAGCAACAACAATCATATATTTATTCAGGGTTAGTTTTAAACTAGAATCATTTGTACGGTTTCCTGATACAATGCCGTATTTACTCTGGCCATTGCCCTCTATATAAGACCTGCAGTGCCATCTAAATCTCAAAAAATGGACCAGGGATACGGTCGAAGATGGTTGAACAAATGCATGATCTGCCTAAAATCATTAACCACGCAGGATAAAGCTTAGAAATGTATTACCAGCATTATAAATAAGGTGCCAAAGTACCCATATCCGTTGCGAAAACTTTGATTAGTCATCACATGAATGAGCAATAGTATCATATATTTATGATGAATTTAGTGATTTTCAGAGTCAGTTTAAGGACACTTCTGAGTGTTTTTAATATAAAGTTTTTCGCATAGAACCGAGCTGTGAATTGGTTAATGCGAAAAATGGATTTTTTTCATAGGGCGTTGCTACATTCCAGCGTTGTTAAGGAAATGCATTTTGGTTAGTTGAGGTCATATCTTGAGTTGGTGTTTGGCCGTCACATGAGCTTCCTTAAATCACTACCCACACAGAATAGATCGTGAATGTATTACCAGCATATATAAATATGCTGTCAAAGTACCCATATCCATTGTTAAAATTTTGATTTGTCATCATATGATTGCGCAATTACTATGTGAATTCCTTTCAAATATATATACATAGCAATTTCTTATTATTTTTAGGAGGCTCGGACCTATTTTTTCCCTTAGTCAACAATCCTTTTAGCATGCTCCCGCTCCTTAACACCAACTGACCAATCATACATTGGCCGTTGACATTTTCGGTTAAAATTTCAATGTGTAGAGTTGCCATATGAACGAGTCATCATCATTTAATCCCATTACAAAAATAGGAACCAAAGGGACCAAACACTGATACTAAAATACTTGCTTTAATTTAATTGTGTTACCATACTATTATTTAGAGTGCATTATTAATGATATTCACTTATATATACATCTATTTGTAGTCCCTTCAACTCCTCCAGTTAACTTGACAGTATATTCCATAAGCAGCACTGCGATACAGGCAGAATGGAATGCTCCTGAATTGATAGATCAAAATGGAGTTTTAACAAGTTACCAAGTTAGATATAATGGATCGGTGTTGGATACAACTGAAAGATTTCTGTTTCTAAGTATTAACACGACGTCTGTAATTCTAACTGGACTTCTACCAAGTGTTTATTACTGTGTAATGGTTCGCGTGGGAAACAGAGCAGGATTGAGTGAATTAAGTTCTCCAAATTGTGCACGCACTCTCGAAGCTAGTAAGATTTATGCATAATTAATTATAGTATATACATGTCAAAATATTAAAACATGATGCTATGTTAATGATTCTATACTACTTATCTCAAATACCTATTTAGAGTCTTAGTATATTCACCTACATATTTTATTTGTAGTTCCTTCAACTCCTCCAGTCAACTTGACAGTATTTGCTTTAAACAGCACTGCGATACAGGCAGAATGGAATGCTCCTGAATTGATAGATCAAAATGGAGTTTTAACAAGTTACCAAGTTAGATATAATGGATCAGAGTTGGATACAGCTGAAAGATCTTTGAATCTAAGTATTAACACGATGTCTGTAATTCTGACTGGACTTCTACCAAATGTGTATTACTGTGTGATGATTCGTGTTGAAAACGGAGCAGGATTCAGTGAATTTAGTTCTACAAATTGTACACGCACTCACGAAACAGGTAAGATTTATGCAGAATTAAAGATGTACTATAAATATGAAATCTCGATCGGGATTGCCGATCATAAAATCAGCTAAGATCGGAATCAGGATCGCGATCTTCTTTTTCACAATCGACTAATGCCCTACGTATTATATTAGATCTACAATGCAATATATTAATACAGGAAGTATTTGTGGAAGTTGTATACCAGGGGTCAGCAGCCTATGGCACGCGAGCCTAAATTGATGGCACGCAGAGTTGAAAATACATGTGGGTCGACAGACCGACATTTATGCATATTCAAGTACCGATTACCCTAGGCAGGCGTGCCACTGGCACACAAGGTCATAAATATATTGACATTATAGGAAAGTTGGCACACTTCATTCAAAAGGTTGCCGCTTGCCGGCCTCTGTTTTATATCATATTATGAAATAAACTTTCAAACAACCATAGCTACTCAATTCAAGGTATTGATGGAAGTACATTTGCTAGATACTTATTTGTTTCCCTTTTTTTTTGAACACAAATTAATGTTCAAAATTTCAAAGACATTGATGAATAACAAAGTTAAATTGGAGAACTATCTAAAATTAAGGTTTATTAGACCTTGAATTAAACCTATGAAGGATGAAACAAGTAGCATTTCCCCTGTAATTTGATTGATTAAACGGTGTTATATAAATTCAGTTACTAAGGATGATCGATTTACAAACAGTTTGAGTCCACCGAGTAGTTCGTAAAATAGATATTGCAGTGTATTTCAGTTATGCGAGCATCTTATTCCAGTTTTCCGGACGCATTATTTTTTCAAATTCGATCGAAAAATATTCATAGACGTGGTACTCGTACTGTTCGGATAATCGAGGTTCTACTGTACTGTAATACAGGCTTTAACTGTACTTTTTAACCATATATTTATTTCTAGCTCCTTCAACTCCTCCACTCAACTTGACAGTTTATTCCATAAGCAGCACGGCGATACAGACAGAATGGAATGCTCCTGAATTGATAGATCAAAATGGAGTTTTAACACGATACCAAGTCAGATATAGTGGATCGGTGTTGGATACAACTGAAAGATTTTTGGATATAAATACTAACAAATTGTCTGAAACTCTCACTGGACTTCTACCAAATGTTTATTATTGTGTAATGATTCGGGTTGAAAACGGAGCAGGATTCAGTGAATTTAGTTTTCCAAATTGTGCACGCACTCACGAAGCAAGTAAGATTTATGCATAATGAGTATATATGTATATACACATGTTAAAACTTTAAAATATAACGATTTGAATTATTGATGCTGCTGCATATTTTAGTTTAGCACCTATCCCTATAATTTCCCATGTGTAATAATAGAACGAATTTGACCTTCTTTGCTTTTTGTCCATACGAATTACCTCTACAAGCGTGTAATGACTGAGAAAGTTTATTTTCGCTAGGCAGAATTCACTCATTTATATAAGTATATAAGTTTTCCAAAATCAGAGGACTGTCCATTTGGGCCTGTCCATCAGAATAACCTGTAGGCTATAGCCTACGTAGCCCTGCTTCTAATTGAACCCTATTCAACAATGCAGTTCCACTTTACATAAAATAAAATAATAACAATATATTAACACGCATATTAAATAGATTGAACTCCAAAGTACGTAACTCGGGCATTTCTTCGTTGACTTGTATATGTTACCGTTAAAACGTCAAATCAGTTATTATGTAAAAACCTGAAAATTTCAGGCATTATGCATAAAAACTGATGGAAAATACCTGATATTTCCAGGAATTATACAAAATACAGTAGAAACTCTATAAGTGGGGTCTCTATATTTGGGGACCTCTTTATGTGGGGCAAATTTAGGCCTTCTTTATTCGTTTTCATACGAATGAATCTCGAAGTGGGGAATGAGGGAGATAAAGATTTCAGAAATTATTTTCCCATCAAAATTAACTTCCTTAGTACCATAGGCGTAGGCTCCGGTAGGGTTGGTAGGGCGATGGCCCTACCAATAATTTGTCGAAGGCTATTATCTTCTATTATCCTTACGAGGGTCACTACGAAAGTTTCTGGACTAGCTCAGTTATCGAATAGATATCATTCCAATAATCGGTAATTATTTAGAGCCATAAATTAGATACTATAGATCAAATTTCGAATCTCTACCGATAGTTTTACGGATTTTATGTAACCTCAATTCTGAATAGTTTCGAAATATTTCATATATTGCCATGAAGATTGAAAGAAGAGGGTTTAGAGCGATAATTTTCTATGACTACAAGAGGTGCTTATCTGCCTGAGAATCTCATTGACTTTTGTTTAAAACATTTGGAATGCTTCTCTCTCAAGATTAGCAGTTTTTAGTTGGGTTTGCTTAATTTAGACGTGGCAGAGACTCACTTCTAGTCGAACCGCGGCCTGGACTGCCTTCACCGGCGGTCCACGAAGATTTGGTCGAGGCAGTGAGGAAATTAGTGAGTGCGGATCCATGATTAATCTACATCGAGATAGAGGGGGAACTTGGCATTTCATCGACTTCATTGAATAAGATTTAACACGAGTATTTAGGCTTGAGTAAGTTTGCAGCTCGATGAGTCCCGCATCAACTAATATTTGCTAAAAAAGGAGAAATGGGTGGATTTTTGCGAATATCCGCTTAAGAGGTATGACGAAGGACATTCGAAACGTGTTTATGACATCTGATCCTGAGACTAAACGCGATCTAGCATATCACCTGGTGAAGCAGCTCCCTTAAAATTCAACAATCTCGTAGCGTCGATAGGCAAATGATGGATAGTTTATTTTCAAAGTAGGGTCACACTGTTTCTATTCAACTTCAGGAACAAAATACAATGACTGCCAATTGGTATTTCGACATTCGTACCCCAGTGTGCTTCATTCTTGAGATCTGGGCGTCCAAGAACAGAATTGAGGGTGTCATTCTGGCGTTATGATGTATCGCTGCCAAGACTATCGACTTTTTGATGGAAATGGAGTCACTCTGCTCCCCAATTCGACTTATTTTTCCTACTTTTCCTTACCACATTTTTCTGTTTCTTATAGCCAAGGAAAATTTAAGATGGAGCATAGCCTACTGTATATATATGCAGTAGGCTATGGACGGAGATATTTTTCAACCCATGAATAGGCCAGACATATCAAGCGTAGTTTTGGACACACCTCACGAAATATGGTCAAAATACTTTAATACACGGTTTAAAGGGATGAAACGTTGCCTAGAATGTTGTGGGTAATAACTTCGAGAAGTTATTTAAATTTTGTATCGTTAATCTCAATTATTTTAAATATTAATCCAGAAACTTTCGTAGTGACCCCCAGAATACGATTTGTCCAAAATGACCCCAAAAATTCCCATCCCGAGTTTACGCCCCTGAGTACCATTAAAACAATGATTTCATTACGAAGAAGCTGCTCTAACCACCCTGATGAGTTTTGCTACATTTGTGGCGAATACGCCCTTAAAGAACAGATCTATTACTGATTTTGTTAAACGTGATTGTGCCTATTTTGGCATGAAACTTGGAGATCAAGATGATCCATGGGATCCGCATATTATGTACAAGACCTGAATTGCATCCCGATTTGTAAATGTTGATAAAATATTACTTGATGTCGATTAATGGGTTTAATTAATCTTAGTCTTTTAAGGTAGTTATGGCATCATATTCAAAAGGTCCGAGTTTTGGTTAAATTATGATTTTGAAGCATCATAACTACCTTAAAAGATATTTTTGGGAAATCGAAACCAGTGATTTTGTAGAGACCACGTAGCGTCACTTTGAGGGGAAATCTTTGAAAATGGTGGATAACATCCTTACTATTAAAACTCGATTATTGTATATATATATATATCCCTAATTTGACGTGGGGTCAAAGGTATAAATAGAAATGACCCCACTTTCATTTTCAATTTCAATTCACTTTCAATTAACTTTCACTTTCAATTCAACATTCCTCGTCAAGTTGGGGATATATATATATATAACGAATTGATTGAAGAAACTGCCGGGCGCAGAAGGCTGATTTTTGGCATGTGGGAGTCTTTTGGCTATGGCTCCAGTAAGTTCTGAGTTCAGAGCAAAATGTCGACTCATCATGGAATTATGACGTCATTGTCACATTTTTAAAAGTTAAGCAACACAGTTATTCGAGCATAACTCAGCCATTATAGGAGATAGAAGGCTGAAATTTTAATAGAATCTGTATACTAACATACCTCACATATGATGCGACTTTCATCAAAAAATGATGGCTCATCACTCTGTTATGACAGCCACTAAGGATTCGAGTTTGGGAATTTTGTTAAAATATGTATTCAAAGTTGAGTCAAGTAGATATTTTAGGTTAAAATGCCTCCAAAGGGTGCTTGGTGGGTTTTTGATGGAAAACAAAAATTTCAACATCATTCCCTCCCAAAAGTGGGCGTTTTAAAAAAATTTCTTATTTGACCTCTATATTAATTTAACCTTAATTAAAAGTGTTTTATTCACTTCTGCATACATCTATTTCTAGTTCCTTCAACTTCTCCAGTTAACATCTCAGTATATTCCTTAAACAGCACTGCGATACAAGTAGAATGGAATGCTCCTGAATTGATAGATCAAAATGGAGTTTTAACAAGTTACCAAGTTAGACATCTTGGATCAGTGTTGGATACAACTGAAAGATCTTTGAATCTAAGTATTAACACGATGTCTGTAATTCTGACTGGACTTCTACCAAATGTTTATTACTGTGTAATGATTCAAGTTGAAAACAGAGCAGGATTGAGTGAATTTAGTTCTCCAAATTGTGCACGCACTCACGAAGCAAGTAAGATATATGTATGAGAGATATAAAACCAATTATCTTAGATGCTGCTATATATTTAATAGATTAGCATATGTCCTTACAATTTTCGATTTATATATTGTCATATTCAATTTCATATGCATTACTTCATTATTACAGTGCACCACTGGTTTCAAAGTATAGAATTGAGAATTTGGGAACTACAGGGTAAAGTTCTACAACAAATTTTGCTGATGTATTGTACATAGATAAATGATCGAACATCCGATACCTCGTTTTAATCAAAAATAGAGAGGATTATCTTATTTATTTTGCATTCCAATGGCGTGTATTTCTCAATTTATTTGCAATGATGGATCTTATATTTCGTTGTCTCGTGAAGAATATTTTGTACCTCAATAAAAAATCTCATATCCCAGGTATATTATGTCGATACTTTAAAAATACTCGTTCTTATCGAAGATTACCGCTACATAAGTCAAAAGTAATGATATTATTTTAGTATTATGAATCAATTACAGGATATAGAAGTGATGCTAGTATATAGTATATATTCCTATGTAAGCTACTTAGCGGTGTACCAAACATAGGCACCACTAGAAGTATGTTCGGTACACCGCTAAGTAGGAATTACTACAAGTGACACATTCAAATTACTCAGTTTTGAATCCTTTAACGACATATTTATGGTTAGGTTAAAATTATAAACATTTCATCATTGATCATCATCACATATGATGATGGTGAGTGATGTTAAATCATGTAACATTGCACAGCTTTGTATTTATAATTACACATATGTACTTATAAATATTAGGAAATAATTAAAAAAGTATATTAGCATACATTTTGACAAAAAATTCATGTGTTTTTTACATCCATCTATTTCTAGTTCCTTCAAGTCCTCCAGTTAACTTGGCAGTATTTTCTTTAAACAGCACTGCGATACAGGCAGAATGGAATGCTCCTGAATTGATAGATCAAAATGGAGTTTTAACAAGTTACCAAGTTAGATATAATGGCTCAGAGTTGGAATTAGCTGATATAGTTTTGAATCTAAGTATTAACACGATGTCTGTAATTCTGTCTGGACTCCTACCAGATACTTATTATTGTGTAATAATTAGAGTTGAAAACGGAGCTGGATTCAGTGAATTTAGTTCTTCAATTTGTGCACGCACTCATGAATCAAGTAAGAATTAAGTATAATGAAATATATTCTTACATGTCATAATTATATTCTACTTTACATTTTAAATCGATGTTGTAATATTGTATCTCTCAATAAGATTGAGATACCTCGTTAAAAAGCATTCATAAGGAAAAAATAACCTTAATATACATTAGAAATACATTATTGGTAATTTCTCATTGAATTCATGTAGTTTCAATTTTCAACCTTTTTTTTCGATCATTGGTAAATAGTTGTTCGGATTGTCTTGCATTATTATTTTAGTAGATCAGCACTTTCCCTTTCAAAATCATTTATGGCAAAATAACCTCTTGCAATTTAGGCTATTTTTGCTCTTTTCCATACGAATTTACATCTATGGTTTATGTCCCCTTTATTAATCGAGGTTCACTGTATACAGTAGATGCCGGATATAAGAACATTATACTAGAAAACAGTTGGCATATATTCCATATAATTTATGCTGGTTATAAGAACATTGCTATATGCAGTTCCGAACGGTGTTCTTATAACCGGCAATCTCTGTACTAAATCATCTTGGTTATGCAGTATTTTATGACTCCATTTTACTCTCAATTTGTCCTTTCAGCAAAATCTAATTCCATTTTATATCAAGTTAGATTCATTAGATGATATCAGCTTCATTTTAAATTCTATTTCAATCTGACATTGACTTTTTGTGGTGAAAATATTTCCGCGTTATAATCACGTAATTTTAAAAGTCAGATGTATCCAATAAAATGTACCTGCTGGATTGTTGTAACCAAAACGGTTGAAGACACTGAATATCATCTCAACTGTTTTCTTAGTAGTTAGGATGATGATGAACTTCTTTCTTCGCTAGATCCGCGTTGTACTAATAACAGCTCTCTGTACATATGCGATGTTTCTGTTAACCTGTTTTGCGTTTACAGACTTTGCAATTTCTGAGATGTTCCTGGCGTTTCGTTTGGTTGGTAAACGGTAGTAGCTCGCGATTCTTCCTGTCACTGAATCTGAATTTGTATAAATGCCTGAGATTAATAAAAAAAGACCTCCCAGTCAGAATTACAAATTTTGAACTAAAATATTTTTTCCCCCGAAATAAGCATTATTTTGCAATTTTCAAATAATGTGTTCTTTAGCGAAATTAACGCGTTAATTAAACAGACAAGTACTAGTATTATAAATATTGAATTTATAAAATTACAAATTGCAAAATTGAAAAGTTCATCCCGTTCGTGCTTAAAAGTTTAATAAGAAACGACTGATGCTACTATAATAGTGCTATCTTAAAAATCTATTTTATATTCGCATACTACATATATGCATCTATTTCTAGTAGTTCCTTCAACACCTCCAGTTAACATCACAGTATTTACCTTAAGCAGCACTGCGATACAGATAGAATGGGATGCTCCTGAATTGATAGATCAAAATGGACTTTTAACAAGATACCAAGTTAAATATAATGGATTGGTGTTAGATACAGCTGAAAGATTTTTGGATAGAAGTGTTGACACATTTGCTGCTATTCTGACTGGACTTCTACCAAATATTATTTACTGTGTAGTGATTCGGGTTGAAAACGGAGCAGGATTCGGTGAATTTAGTTCTCCAAGTTGTGCACGTACTCACGAAGCAAGTAAGATTTATGCATAATAACTCATATATGAATCAAAATACAGTTAAGCTTGTATGTAGTGAATACGTTTAGTAAATTCCCTCGAGACCGGATTTTTGTTCATTATAATGGTTCCATTTAAATAGTATAACAGTGAAATTTCATTATGCTGTAATAATTGTATGATGATTTATATATACAATTTTAATTCAATATTTTGCTTTAAATTTATTTTATTTAAAAAATCAATAATTTATGTTCTTTCTACAAATAATATTAACTCCGATTGCAGATCTAGCTTTCTTTACAGATCCAACAATCTACTCCAGCTGGTTTTCTTTGTCTCAAATGAGCAATTATTTCCACAAATTTACCTTTTATTTGGAGGTAAATATACATCATGATTATGTGACAGTTATTCTTTGTTCTAGCTTAGACTTACAACTTAACTTGACCCAGGAGAATCTAAGAGAGATTTCCCGCTTCTTCCCTCCCCCTTCCTACGCCCCTGATTTCACACAAATCTTATTAGATATAGTGATGTATTGGTTATTGTGATAATTTAACCAAAAAATTCCTTCTCCCGGCATTATCACTATATCCATATCTACGGTATATACCAATTGATTCTTAACATACTAGTAGTCTATGACATTTATTTTTCACGATTTTCATAAGAACAACACCGATTATTAACCCTACGTTTCCCAGGAATGTTGAATTGAAAGTGAAAGTTAATTGAAAGTGAATTGAAATTGAAAATGAAAGTGGGATTTTTCTATTTATACCTTGGACCCCAGAGTAAACGTAGAGTAATACCCTGGAATGCCTTGGGTTCAAAGGTATAAATAGAAATGACCCCACTTTCATTTTCACTTTCAGTTTATTTTCAATTAACTTTCACTTTCACTTCAACATTCCTAGGCATGCGAAGGTTATAAATATTCAGAAACCTAACCCATGATCACTAATTTAATTAAAATTCATTCTAATTGTGGTACATATACAATGTTCAAATAAAGTACTCACTATTCACAGTATAGTGTTATTCATTAAAGAGAGGCTCTTGCTAATATTATTAGATGAGGAAATAATTGGAACCTGAAAATAGTGTTCACTATTTGAAGGTTTTATAATAAGATGTACTGTTCACTATTCGAGTTTTGACTATATTAAAATATGCTGCTGTATGAAATAGAATAGCACAGTGGTTCCCAACCTGGGGCCCATAGACCAGTTAGTGGTTCACAGGATTCGTAATTTTGTGTTACGGTTAATAGGAGGGGATCCACAGAATATAGGAAATTTTTTATAGGAGTCCACAGCCCAAAAATGTTGAAAGCCGCTGGAATTGTACCTATTCTTACCATTTTTGATTGGTTGCAGAACCTCTTAAGTGATTCTATTTTTGACTATCTTTGGTCTTTTCCAAACGAATTTACCTCTTCAAACAAGTGATTAATCTTAACTTACTATTAACCCGAGGATTACTTGGGGTCAAAGGTATAAATAGAAATGACCCAGCTTTCACTTTCATTTTCAGTTTACTTTCAATTAACTTTCACTTTCAATTCAACATTCCTGGACGTGCTCGGGTTAAGAGACAATTTAGTGTCATATTCACCTACATACATTTCTTTCTAGTTCCTTCAACTCCTCCAGTTAGCTTCACCGTTTATTCTTTAAGCAGCACTGCAATACAGGCAGAATGGAATGCTCCTGAATTGATAGATCAAAATGGAGTTTTAACAAGTTACCAAGTTAGATATTATGGATCGGTGTTGGATACAACTGAAAGAGTTTTGGATATAAATATTAACAAATTGTCTGAAACTCTCACTGGACTTCTACCAAATGTTTATTACTGTGTGATGATTCGTGTTGCAAACCAAGCAGGATTCAGTGAATTTAGCCCTCCAAACTGTGCACGCACTCACGAAGCAAGTAAGATTTATCCATAATGAGACACATTAAAAATTTAAAACATAATGGTTTGAAATTTTTCAAGATGCTGCTGCATATTTTAGATTAGCATATATCCCTATCATTTACGATCTGTACTTGTATTAAACATCTTCAGTGGGGAAATTTTAGAGCATCTTTGATATTATTACATACGAATTTACCTCTTCAAACGTGTAATGCATGTCAGAGTAGGTTTGTTAACGCCGTTCCGATATCCCTGATTTATATAGAGGTTCCACTATATGGGGAGTCATCTTGGTTGGGAGCATTTTGTGATTTAATTCTTTTACTTTTCGACAGAGTAATTCTATTTTTATATCAAGGGTTTAAAACATATCAGACATTGTCTCGTTAATGTAGTTTTTGTTAAAATTTGAGTATGTTATGATAAGTTATTGGAGAAATATTCTATATTAATCTTACCTTACTATTAATAATACTATTTAAGAGACAATTTAATGATGATTATATTCACCTACATACATTTATTTCTAGTCCCTTCAACTCCTCCAGTTAACTTCACAGTTTATTCTTTAAACAGTACTGCGATACAGGCAGAATGGAATGTTCCTGAATTGATAGATCAAAATGGAGTTTTAACAAGTTACCAAGTTAAATATCATGGATCGGTGTTGGATACAGCTGAAAGAGTTTTGGATATAAATATTAACAAATTGTCTGAAACTCTCACTGGACTTCTACCGAATGTGTATTACTGTGTAATGATTCGGGTTGGAAACGGAGCAGGATTCAGTGAATTTAGTCCTCCAAATTGTGCACGCACTCACGAAGCAAGTAAGATTTATGATAATGAGACACTTGGGTACATGTATATACTTTTATACTTATCAAAAGTTTATAAATAATAGTTTGAATTTTTTTGAAGATACTGTTGTTTATTTTAGATTCCCTATACTTTTCGATTTGAAGTAAACATCTTCTGTGGCGGAATTTTGGACCATCTTTGCTATTATTCCATGCAAATTTTCCTCTACAATCGTGTAATGACTGATAAAGTTTAATTTCGCTTCCCATATCACCCTCATTTATACAAGTTGCTGTTCACTGAATTATGTTGGTTGACATATAAAATTAAAATTTGAACACGTTCTGGCCAGCTATTTGTGGAATATTCTACGCAGAGTTTGATACAACTCATATGAAACATGTTCTTAATTTCATTCCCATAAAATGTCCATTTTCCTGAATCAATGAACAATATTACGATATAGGAGAACATTCCAAAATTTTCGCTCCTCTAACACGATTATCCTTAAAATCATTGGCCTAAATGAGCATCTCGGATTCCTAGAAAATTCCCTGATTCAACTCATTATTAGCTATGCTATATTATTAATAGTATTATCTCAATAACCTTTTTATAATATATAATATTCACCTACAAACATTTATTTCTAGTTCCTTCAACTCCTCCAGTTAACTTCACAGTTTATTCTTTAAACAGCACTGCAATACAGGTGGAATGGAATGCTCCTGAATTGATTGATCAAAATGGAGTTTTAACAAGTTACCAAGTTAGATATAGTGGATCAGAGTTGGATACAGCTGAAAGAGTTTTGGATATAAATATTAACAAATTGTCTGAAACTCTCACTGGACTTCTACCAGATATTAACTACTGTGTAATGATTCGGGTTGAAAACGGAGTTGGATTCAGTGAATTTAGTTCTCCAAATTGTGCACGCACTCACGAAGCAAGTAAGTTTTATGCAATCTGAATATGTAACCAGCAGGAATATGTAAGCATATGGTATAAATGCTCTAATTAATCTACTTTTAGATCCAAGTCAAGTTCTTCAGTGTTCATTAACGCAGTTTCAACTGAGTCCTAACACATGCGAATTTAACATTACGTTCTCATTGGAGACTCCACAAGCTGGAACAGGGATGTGTGAATATGACTTATTATTCAATGGAACAGTCATACACAAGATAGACAGTATACCAACACGCAGTATATTCTCCTACTTTAGCTCGCTCTCACCAAAAGATGACTTCACTTTCTCTCTCTCACCTAGTGAAGGCTGCCTTAATCAATCTTTATACATTTGTTATCAGGATATTTTGCCATGTGGGTTAACATAATTTGTTTAAATACTGTAGTATTTCATTTAACGTTTAATTTTTCATCAGAATTTTCATTGCTTTTGTGTAAATCTTCTTGTTATTACTCATAATACAAGTACGTCATCTAACACGATGACAATTAAGCACAATCTATTTGAACAAGATGCACTTTTTAAGTTCTATATAGACTAGTACGTATTATCCTTTGTATTTTATAGCTTATGACTTTGTCAATGGATCACTCAATATCACATTCTCACAAGAATCAAACACGTTTGTTTCTTCCTGGGTGAGTTAACTCTTCTTCTTTATTAACTTCTAATGAGATAAATTCCTCGATTTAAATGGTGATACTACTTTAGATAAGGACCGGAAACGAACTAATTTTTTTGAACCAGGGATAAGTTAGAAGTGCATTGAGATAAATGCAGAATTGACCTTTATATCCAATCTTGCAAGAAAGATATATCTTAGGACTGTTTAGCAACCAAAGATCATATCAAAGTACACATAAAATTTGAAAATTTATGGAACATTACTTCATTCCTGCATTCCTATGGATATGCATTTTTCGCGATTTTAGCTATTTTTCGCTATATCTTGAAAGCTATAATAGCTAGACACTCAATTTTGATTTTATTTGATAGGTAATCAGTGACTTTCTTATTAGCTCATTATATATTTAATCAAGTGAGCAGCACAGCTATTGTTCAAATAAGTTCGACTGTGCCAGACTATGCATACTTATTGCGGTGCATTTGTGGGGTGTCAGTATTGTAACCACATGGGACAGGTGGAGGCAAACTGGGTACCTTTTCGATATTTTTTTATTCGCAATATCTGATTATTAGAATATTCTAGAGATTTTAAACGTTTTTCCTATGATTTAACTATATACACAGTAGAACGTCAGTTATCCGAACACTTCAGTTATCCGAACACTTCAGTTATCCGAACCCCTTGGTTGACCAAACTACAATATACTGAATTTATAAATGATGCATCCTTGAGTTGAGAATTGAAAGTACTACCCTGCCATCATTTTATATACTATAAATGATACGTACATAGATCAATATGTATTTTATCCATATTCATCATTATGACTAATTAGTACCACTGACCAACTTTTCTATGTAATTACATTACAACTTCAGTTATCCGAACATTTCAGTTATCCGAACCCCCTCGGTCCCGACCCGTTCGGATAACTGACGTCCTACTGTATTTCGATATCGATTTCATCCCATTGTCATAAATTGATATAGTATGTTTTAGATATACAGAGTGATCCCTCCATCTGCGTCTGAGCATCTAATTGAACTCAAGATACTTTCAACACAGATTTTCCATTATAAATTCTTCGGACAAGACATCTTGTATACTCAAGAAAGAAAAGACTTGGAATATTCCATTTTCTCCAACCAAACGATCATTGTCGATACTTTCTCCTATGAACAAGTTGGAATGATCTTAGAGAAATTCAATTTAACCATAAAATATCAGATTATACTTCAATGTGGTTATATCTTTGCTGGAGAAATATTGACTGAAGTATTTAACTATACAGGTGAGTGGCTGTCGCGAAAGTATTATTTGTAAGATGTTATTTTAAGAATAAAGCGCGAAGAAAAGATTTTTTTATTTCATTAAGATAATTATAAATTTGGTTCAGGCATCACCTACTACATACACGGCTAACGAATTATGGTATTTGCGTAAACCATTTTGGGATCATCGATTATTCTGAAAAAGACCTAAAACGTGAGAAGTAGGAATAAGCCCTAAAATTGGAGGATCAGCGAAAGTAATTTTAGGTTTGAAATAGTGTTCAATTGAGTGTGATAGTGGCATTTTTATTCGTAAGGAGGGTACTGTGTGGCATTTTAGGTCTTAATCCTACTTAGCAGTTTTTTAGTGTGCTTCCTATATTATTATATTGGATCTATGATCCAATACAGTTGTAATACTAAAATAGTAGCACAGTACTAAAATGAGTGGTGGTGGTGTATGTATTGCGCAAACCAAAGTTGATATCACCGTGAAATTTTTGTGAAGCTGCGGACATATATGTAGATGTGCACCTCCACATACGATTTTCAATATATGCTAGATCATCTTCATTACGTAGCATTTTGTGATTTGATTATTTTGCTTATTGCACAAAAACTAGAAGAGCCAGAAACTTGAGATTGGTAACATTACTGAAATATGAGGCCCTCTAAAACCTATTTCATTCCTAGATCCATCGGACATAGGACCTCTGAGCAATTTGCGGTTTAAAATTTGTCGCGTCATCATCGCCTAATTTTAATGATAAATGCCTATTAGAGTTGAAATTAATAGTTCGAGATAAACAATTGTTTAAT
This sequence comes from Aphrocallistes beatrix, assembly GCA_963281255.1. Classification (NCBI taxonomy): domain Eukaryota; kingdom Metazoa; phylum Porifera; class Hexactinellida; order Sceptrulophora; family Aphrocallistidae; genus Aphrocallistes; species Aphrocallistes beatrix. Next base: position 775,046 of record OY725492.1, on the reverse strand, counting down.
AAAGTGTAGAATTAATATAGCTGTCTCAACAAAATTATCTTAATTAATTATGCTTATGTCATTATGATGACGCATCAATAATGATGAATGGTTAATACAAATAAATGATAAGAGATAGAAATATACATATATGTGTATTGTATAAAGTGTTCAGAATAGATAACTACAAAATTATGTTAATTAATTATGCTAACGTCATCATGATGACACAGTCAAAATTACATCCACGATTTTCATCCTACAGACTTTAATTGATGTAAAAATTAATCTAAGATGTATTTTAATTAAATTATTAGTAAAAAAAACTCTCACATACGGGCTAGAAGTGTGCTTCCACATTCTTTGGATGATGACACAATGTATGTCACCCCAGGAATTTGGAAACACACTTCTAACCCATCTGTGAGGGACTTTTTTAGGTTTTATTCCTACCTAGTACATTTTAGGTTTTATTCCTACTTCGCACTTTTTAGGTTTTATTCCTACTTCGCACGTTTTAGGTATTATTCCGGTGACTCATCTAATTATTATACAAGTAACAACTAAGATTATGGGAGTCGTAGAAAAAATATACCCAGTTATGCTGGGGACAGAACTCATGGTTTTCGAGAAAATCTTGGCAGGAAAATCTGAGCTCCCAATCTGCTAAAAATCTCAGGAGACAATTGTCCTCCGGAGTTAATATTGTGTTAAGCGATACATATGTTTAGTAATACGCGGGTTGGCACTATTAAGCTATTAGTAGAAATCGCACTAATTTTTTATATTTGGTTTTAAAAGTAGTTTTAGTTCAATTTCCACATTTCTAGATGACATTATGTGAAATATTGTCATCATCCAGGAATGTAGGAATGTGGGCACACTTTTGTATATATACATTTATACGTTCTCCTTTCTAGACCTGACATGCAGAGGTGAATATTGCAACGTGGATACAGATATGGACAATTATCCAGATCTACTTTCTTTCTGTCCACAATTTAATATGACCTGTAAGGATAATTGTCCTAACGAATATAATCCTGATCAGAATGACTGTGACAATAACGGCATAGGAGATGTATGTGACAATACGTGTGAACCAGAGACAGATAGTCTATTCAAGCTCTACTGGAAGTGCACTGAAGGTGGAGAAATGGTTCTGGTTGACTGTCCTAATGGTATGAACACTGCTCGTCGTATGTGTGAGCAATCTGGGGATTGGAGTATGAATATTGACACTACTCAATGCGTGTCGAATGAATATGAAAGTATTAGTAATGTGACCTCAGTGGAAGGGCTAGATATTGTGATTCAAGTAAGTATGATACAAACAGTTTATATATATGTTCAAGCTATGCTGTACAAAATGTGTAAGGCCTTCCTAATGGTATGATAACCAGGGTAGTATCTAGTCACTCCTGAAAGTATTTTAGACCCACTTAATGCTCCTTAAATCTGAGGCTAGATCAATCCATGATGCTAATTTGAATAATTCCTGGGACGAAGGGAGCCTCCGGCGGACATAAAGTGTCCGCCAGCCGCGCAGCGCAAGCAAGCGAAGCCCGCTTGTCGCATGAAAAATACTAACTCCGAAATAATTAATAGTGCATATTTATTACTGTACAAAAGAAGGAAAAAGTCATCGAAATTCGAAAGATTCTGCGTGTCATAACTAGTGGAAGACAATACAATATCGTAATTAGAGTCAATCGAACGGTCTTTAATCAATACAAACGCACTTGGCTTGCTTGCGCTGCGCGGCTTGCGTACACTGCGTGTCCGCATAGTCACACTGTGGACGCCTGGAGTTACTCAATCTGACCTATTTTGGGATTTTTTTGCTTTATATAAATATTTTAAATCTCCGAAAATATGATATTCGATATCGACACCCCTGAAAACCCCATGTCAACCGTTGAAAGCAAGTTTCTAGCATATTTTTGAGATTTGTTTACTTTATGTATCTAATATAAACAAAGGTAAACAACTAATTTATCATATAGACCTGAAAATATGATATTCGAAATCTACACCCCTGAAAAGCCCATGTCACCCGTTGGAAGCTAGTCTCTAGTATATTTTTCAAATTTCGTCAAATGGTGTGAGAATATGTATATAAAGGTGTGAAAATAGGCATATAATCTTTTTTATTGCTATACATTATGATATCCTAAAGATATCAAACATAAGTTGTTGCTTTGAAGTATTACTAACAAATACAATCTATTGTAGTGTCGTACAATGTTTTCCATTGTGGTTGTGTAGTCATTTATTTTGTATAGAAAAGGTGAATTTTTTTTAAACTTTTTGCAGAGGTGTGAAAATTTTGCTTAGATCTTCAAACTTAATCGTAGATTCATTATTTCCACTTACATGCCAATTTTTGTATCTCTATGACTTGCCAAATTCTAGCATTTTAATATATAAGACAAGCGTGCTTCGCTTGCTTTCGCTGTGCGGCTTGCGGGCGCCTGGAGTTACTCAATCTAGCCTATTTTGAGAAATTATTTAATTTATTTAAATATTGTAAACAAAAGTTGACAAATAATTTATCATATCGATGCGAAAATATTACATCCAAGATCTACACCCCTAAAAACCTCATGTCAACCATTGGAAGCTAGTCTCTAGCATAATTCTCTAAATTTGCCAAGTGGTGTTAAAATATGTATATAAAGGTGTAAAAATATATCCCTAACCTTTTTTATTTCTATACACTAGCCATATCATTTGACACCTACATGCCAATTTTCATTTCTCTACGACATGCCAATTCTTCAATCATTTCAGACAAACACAAAAAAAATCCTAGCGTTTTAATATATATGATTTAGTAAACTATACCTCATTTGAGTGGCTATTGCGGCGGCTGAGAGGTCAAAAGCAATATCTTTTACAGTAGAATATTGGATATAGTGATAGCACCGGGGACAGGGAACTTTTGGTCAAATTATCGCTATATTCAATATATCACTATATCCAATATCTACACTGTATATCGCTCTTGTTGTTCCGATCAGTCTGTAGCAATAAAGCTCATAATTTAGCAATGACACCTGGCGATTAGAACAACAAAGACCAGATATAATTATTAGCCTCTGCGGCGGTCATAGGCAAGACCTGGATGGTTGCCAAAATCTTTCGTCTAGGGTGGGGGCATACCACCCAGTTGAGAGTCTGAGGCGTGATGTAAGCCCCTTGAAATGGTCTTATCTATAGTAAACTTGGAGTTTATTTGAAATATGTTGGGTTTCTTTATATTGATCTTGACAATTGTGTAATTATGATGATTATAATTATTTACTTAGGTGCTCAATGAGGCAAAGCCTACGTTCTCTGGGGACATCATCATCATTGTAGACATCCTGGACAGCACAATTGATGCCACTGCTCAATCGAATCTGAGTGAAGTTATCGTGGCTAAGACGATACAAGTTATTGATTTTCTGACAAACTCTTCCCAGCAGCAACTTTTAAACCAAACACAACAAAGTTCCGGAGTAGTTCAGAAAATATTGGGTTTGCTGGATGCACAAGCTCAAGTTCTCGCAGTTAATCGCACCATGGATGTACGTCTGAATGAATCGCAAAATGTCTTCTTCGAAACTAGAACAATAAAGCAGGATCAAGTTGAGGATGTGGTAGTAACTGCAAATAGTATACAAAGTGATGGGCAACCGCCGCCCAGTGTGACTATACCGATGCAGAATATTATGAGAGAGAATGGAGACTTAAGTGTTTCCGTAGTTGTTCTGAGAAATATTGCAAATTTTATCATTTCTTTCGCTGACAAAATTACATTAGGCACGAGAGGTTTGAAATTAAGTTCTTTTTCAAAGTTTGAGATCGTCACCCCAGTTGTTTCTGTGCAGATATTTAATAATGGAAAACTCATAACTACCAATTCTCACAATACGCTTGTCTCCTTAGACTTACCATTAGAATTATCACAGATTATAAACTCGGATAATTTCTATAGATCCACATGTCTTTTCCTCGCTAATGCGACTAGTAACAATCCGCAATGGCGAGACGAAGGTATACGTAATGTTTCATCGACGGAAGTATCTGCAGATAATGTGTTGACATGCGATTCTGGCCACTCGACAGCTTTTGTTGTTCTAATCGGAATTAACAACTTAGAGGATCAAGCTTTTGTACTAAATATCCTCTCTTATTTGGGTTGCTCTGTTTCTATCGTCTGTCTATTGCTGAGTGTCACCATCTATCTCTTATTCGGACTTAAACTTTTGAAGAAAATCTATCACTTTGCTCATTTCCAATTGTCCATCTCTCTATTGCTACTCTACATAGCTTTCCTGTTTGGCGTGGAGCTCGCCTACGTTGACGTATGGTTCTACATTCCTTGTAAAATGGTGACGGTTCTTATAGAGTATCTCCTGTTAGTCGTGTTCCTATGGATGTTGTTAGAGGGAGTAGTTATCCTTATTATGGTCATATGGCCTTTCCATGTATTTAACTGGAAGCATTTCTTAACTTTCTTTTGTGTCGCTTGGTTGATACCTCTCCTGTATGTAATTCCTTTTATACCATTTTTTCACAACTTCTACCTTTCCCCGCCTATTTCTAGTAACGTCTCTTCCGGCGCCAATTACTGCTGGCTGCATTCAGATGCAAATACGTACATAATCTACTCAGTCACTGTCCCGATAGCTCTGATCATTCTCATTAATTTGGTCATAATAACTATCGTAATTGTTCGTTATATTCTACTCGTTGCGAAACAGAGGAGTTTATCTAAATTCCATCGAGTCCAGAAAACTGGGTTACGTCTGTTGAGACTGATTCTTGTGTTATTTCCAGTTTTAGGATTTGGCTGGGCATTTGGGTTATTGGCGGTTTACTTTAACCGTGTTGTTTTTGCTTGGATGTTTACGATTCTATGCAGCTTCCAGGGCTTAAGCATTTTGATATTTGTCCTATTGTTGCGTCGTGATATCCAAAAATCCTTAGTGAGTAAACTCAATTTCAAGTCACACTTCTCTACTATACAGTCCCGTCTTTCTCATCGATCTTCTAAGCAAGTGAAAACAAAAGTACATGTTAATCGCCAACCTGCTAGTTCTCCCTTGCAAGAACCTGTAGCAGTTAGTGAGGAACCGGAAATAAATTTAGATTCGCCTTCCTCTGTCAGTAAGGTGGAAAAAGTAGATACTGAAGGTTTTGTTGATAGACAGACAGATTGGCACCGCGAGATTAAAGAGTTTAAACTCAAGAATAGTTTATCTGATAACTTTGCACTTTATGATGGTATAATTGAGGATTTGTTGGCCTTTTACGAAGACATTCTTCATGAAGAGTTAGAGCAAGTTGGAGAAGACAATGTTAAAACGTTAGATAATTCTTGAACGTTTGATAATTACATATGTATAATGGCTTAAAAAAGTTAATGAATTGACCTATTTATCTATTTAATTAAAATTTGCCTTAGATACTAGGTAGATCACTTTTCTAAAGTTTCTTATAGATTTTATTACTTTACATATTTTATTATCACTTTATTATCAATTGAGAACAATCTCAGATAAGGGGAAGAATATAATACAATGGTTCGAAACTATAACTAGACTACTAGTAGTTTCTTCTATGGTTTAAATTCGATTCCAAGGTGTGTCCTGATTAACATGCATAGCACCTTAACATTCATCCTACTCTTGTATTTGAGTTTTGAGGAACCATAGACATCGTAACCTACCTGATGTGTCACGAAAGAACTGACCAGTGGTCAAGATGTGTCCAGGGGACCATCTTCAGCCCTGATTTGGCGTGACAGGCACCCTGCAATGACCGGGCTTCCCGGACAGAATCCCGAGTACATCCGGGCGTATTCCAGATACTCGAGTGTGATTCGGTATGCTACGGTGTTTTAATTTAATATTTATCGTTATAATGCCGTGTTTTGCTGCTCTATTTCGAATTGAAACCCGGATTGCTGCCTTCGAGTTGAAGTAACTACCTATCAACTGACTACGAGACCTTGGACCAGATGTATCTAGGTGCTCGGCCGGCACTTATAGGTGCCAACCTGGTATCTTCTGAGGAACTATGGTTCTTGCAGTGTGATTCAATTTAGGTGTTGGGTTGCCACCACCCCTGCGATTACAAGATAAACCCATGTTTGGGTGCCAAATAACCTTCATAACCTTTAAAAAAGTGCCGGACTGGGAAAGTCCTAGATAAACCCATGCCCTGGGCTAGGGTTTACAGGCGGGCCGAAGGGCTGGTCTTAGGATTTACGGCGCATATTTTCGCGCCTTTAAGTAAAACAATCTAAATAGAATATAACCCAGAGATTCAACTAATATTGGAAGGGCATGCCTAATTTCCGGGACGGCCCCGTCCCGTCCCGGAAATTAGGCCCTATTGGAAAATATAAATACATATAATCACCCATATACCTTAGGTATGCACAGTCTAATTTTGATTCTGTTTGATTACGCTACTACCTACCAGGCCCGTGGAGAGGGGTACTTGGGTTAGAACCGGGGGGCCCGGAGGCAGTAGGGGCCCGAAGCAGAGGGGCCAGAAATTGAGATGACGCAGAAATATATTTTTCCTGCATAATATCAAATTTATTGCATCACAAAGAAAACTAAAAGAAAACTGACTTTAGTCTGTGAACACATGCACTTCTATTAGTAATTTTTATGAATTAACATCTTACTATTAATAAATATATTTCACTTAAATCCCTGTATTCATTTCATACTTACACCTCAAAGTATTAACTATAAAATTATATTAATAAGTCAAAATATGTTTTCTACATGTTAGTAATGCGCATGCCAGTCTACATTTACTTGAACACCAAATTAATATATATACATATGTATATACGTGGAAATAAATATTTGGCTATATTCGTATTAATATTAATGATCAATTATGTCCTACAGCCACAAATCAGGTTCACAAGAGCTCGAAGAGGTTACTCTTAGAGAACTTTGTTATTACGTATATTTTGACGATGTAATATAAATATATACTATTTATAGGATCATTAAACTTACTAGATCGAAACGCATAAAATATACAGCTAAAAAATTTCAATAATTGGGCCCGGGTTCCAACCTAGCCAGAGGGCCCAAAAAATCTCTCCACGGCACTGCTACCTACCAGTGTATAAAATGTTTTCTCTTGTGAATTACAACATGCAATCGTTACTAAATTGTCTATAATTAAATTGGTAATCTAGAGTTGTTCAGATTGGGAAGAAAATGTCTGTAAGCGAATATATAATCTACTCACAAGAACTCTAAGTATCCGTTAGGATATAAATATGCTTGCGACGAAACTATGATGAGTTTATTTTAAATTCAACGCAGATTCAGTGTTTTTTTCAAGCACATATTGTCTTTAAATATTTGTTAATCTAATTTAATTTAGCTCAGTTTTAATGAATTAATGATAATCAATAAATTTTTGACCAAATTTTGAAAAGAATTGACTGAATAAAGAAAGAGTGATCGTGTAAATAATGAAATTAGCAAGAATATAATTAAATATCAACCCATACACACAATCATAGGCGCTAAGTGTGGATACCTGGAGGGGAGCGGACCCCCCGGGTTTGGAGCCTGTGTGGGGCCGTGGTGCTGGGCAATGGAGCAGTGGAGGAAGCTGTGGTATGGCAGGACTCCACACAAACTTATAGGTTACAACTAAACCCCAAAATTATTGAGTCTAAATAGATATATCCTAATTACATTTTTCTTCCACTATAGTCCGAGATTTTATTTTCCCTAGGTAACAACAATAGCTGTATATCGATATTTGAGCATCTAAGATTTAAAAAATTTTCTGGGGGGCTAGCCCCCCAGGTTTTATTCTATTTTCCAAAACTTGGCGCCTATGCACACAATACAAAGTGACTTAAATCACAGTTTGTAAAGAATATACACTGGGAATTGTGTATAAAAGTCTTAGCTTAGACTGCAAACATCTACAAAGAGCGAGACTAACAACGTATCTACTTTTAGACTTCTCAGAAATCACAATTTGAACTGGATGAATTGAGTTATTTGGATGTTCAGAAACATAATAAAATCGTAGAGATGTAAAATATTACCATTAAATAATTCAAGTCATCCCAAATTGTTCAAGTCATCCCAAATTGTTCAAAAATAGTGTGAGGACACATATATTCCTGTTGTCAAGTGCAATATGTATTCTAACTTTTGAGGCACTTCGTGAAATTCTGAGACATTCGCTTTGAAGCCTTAGTAAGCTCTGATATAATATTATGCAACTTGTAGTTCCTATACAGATTGATATTTCACAAAACATGATGATTTGGTTATATTTTGATTCCAAATCCTATTCTATTTCTAGGATCACCGTATTATTGAGTTTTCGAAAGTGTTAATAACCGTAAGCAAGATTCATCATAACTTGCAACTACAAAATAGAACCAAATCATCATGTTTTGGAAATATCATTCTGTAATTGGAACTACAAGTTGCATAATATTAGATCAGAGCTTGCTAAGGCTTCTAAGCGAATGTCTCAGAATTTCACGCAACACTTACTACAGTTCACTGCTGAATAACCTAATATGATTTCATATAGTACTTAAAAATGAATGGTACCCCAAATCGAATCCATACATTTAATAAAAACAGAAACCGAAAGATAAATCATGGATATAGCATCCAGAATATAAACAGTTCTACACTTTTAATCAAATAATTATTGTTGGATTTCATTTAGGCTCCCAATCAAATCCATAAATTCCAGAATGGGGGGGAGACCCCCCAAATCGAATCAACAAATTAAAAAAATGTGGGGAATCACCCCCAAATAAAACCATACATGTGACTATTTATAATATTTTTCAAGTCGTTTCTAATTCGAAACATAATGAATGGAGAAAGGATTTGGAAGAAATTTTTGAGACAAATATACACTCTAAAATCCTTTATTTCTGTAAGGGTAGTCGCCAAGAATTTCCTTTTCAACTTTTTAGCAATATTTCTTTTGTATATATTATACTTTCACTCAATCGCCAATAATTTCAGAACAATTGAATAGCAAAGTTACAAAGAATCACTATGACACACTGATTGAATGCTAAAGTGACAAAGGATCACCAGTTGACTCCTTTGCTCAAACTATTTATAGTTGCAATATGGTATACGAATTCATAATATTGGATTCATATTTTAAAGTTTTTTACAAATGTAGATGTGTTTATTGGTGGAGAAAATGACCAAAATAGAAGGAAATTTCATACTCTGTAATCTCTGTCAGGTGTCTAGTCCGTAAAAAGATCCTTAGCAGGAACTTAGATGCTTTGCCTGTATTTACCATTTACAACTCTACATAAAACTCAGATAAACAAGATTCAATCAATGAAAATGTGTACATTAATGTCTAAACTTTTGCAAGCATTTTGTAGTGACTGAAACTTTCTTCTAGACCAGTGTATCCAGCAAGCTAGAAGGCAAGTGGCATAGCCTAATAAATAAATATTTTTAGATTTCAGTCCAGGAAACGGTGACCCGGGCGTTCCGGGATGAACTGATATTAACTTCCGGGTTCCCAGACTCCATTTCTATTTTAATTGCCATGTGCTATTTATATTTTTTGCGAAACTTCCAAAGGTTGCTGTGTAACTAATTGTTCTTGTCATTCTGCTAAGTTATACTCAATTGAACTTTTTTTCTATCTAGATATTAGATAGAATAGACTATGTAAGTAGAATACGTTTCCTGGGTTAATTTTTCTTAATTTATTTTCACTTTTAGCCACCTGTTTTATTAGGTTGTATACTAGGTAAATAAACTAGTTCAGCATACATGAATCCTTACTATACTCCGTAGAATCAAGCGAGGATATCCTTTGATATTCCTTTTGTATTATTTATAGCTCCAAGCAGTGGATATTCGTATGACTTGATTGCAAGTGAGGAGAAGTGCTTCAGTTACTTTGAAAATTCTGGAATTAATTGGTTCAAAGCTCGAGCTAGTTGTCAAGCATGGGGAGAGATAAAACTAGCATGGACTCAGGAATTGAAAACGTTCAATTATATTATACTACTAACATCTCGTTATTGTTGGATTTTTCCTAATATTTTTAAAATTAGCCATATAATAATATCAAGATATTTCCATTTTACAGCCTTCCAGTCACTTACTGGACCAACACTCAACAATTGGATGCAACTAAATTGGTATTAATTAATATATCAATAATTTCTGTCTGGAAGCAATGCATATATGACTAATTACGGCTAACTTGGTATCACAAATTATAATGGTTTAATTAAATCTCAATAATTCCTTCCAATCAGCTCAATAATTTCCTTATAAAACTTGGTTTAGAACCAAGTTTTATAGTACCTTAAATTTAGTAATAGCGACATAGTTATTGAATATTTACTGACTCTTCAACTTTGCTTCTTCTCTCAATATTAACATTAAAAATTGACCATTTTCTGCTATATCATACTTTAAAGTTAGATATATACTAGTACTGCCGTATTGTAATGCATTTATTTTGTATAGACTATATCGGTCATAGAATAAAGATGGATCTGATACTGAAAATTGTTTGTGTTATTTTCTCTAACTACATCGGCGGCATTCAATCAAGGTACATGTATTATAATATTATATTCTCTATAAACTCTAGCATACTTTAGCATACGTATTGTAATGATAAATGAACATGTCTATTCTATTTTAGTTCCTAGCAGTGGATGCAATCTAATTACGAGTGAAAACAAGTGTTTCAGTTACTTCAATCACTCCTCAATCAATTGGAATGATGCTAGAGTTAATTGTCAGACATGGGGAGGAGATCTAGCTAGCATAGCTAGTGCAGATGAAAATGCAGCAGTGGATTCCATTAGAAGTTCTAGCGCAGCTGGATCATGTTGGATTGGACTTAATGACATTGAAACAGAAGGAACATTTGTGTGGAGTGATGGCAGCAACAGTTCATATAGGAACTGGAATGATGGTGAACCAGATGATTTTAATGATGAAGACTGTGTTCATGTTTTGCCAATTATCTGGAATGACTTACCTTGCAGTCACACTCTCTCTTGTTATTACTGCAGTATATTAAATGGTAAGTCACCAGTAAATAGCTTGATTCCTAATTGAGTTTATAATAACCACTGTTCTTGGATCAATTATTCCAACAAATGGTTTCACATGTCTACACACTAGAACCCTAAGGATTCAGTATAATAATATTCTGGAGATATCTAAAGGCGCTTAACGTGAATAAAATATAGATATCTGAAATATTTATGTATGTATGTCCTTTTGTTGCTCTCTGATTCTTAATACACGAAATTTCTTTTAGTAAACGTATTTGGCAGAATAGTCGACTCTTCTACTTTTGAAGAATTGAGTAATAACACAATTCTCGCACTAGACACAACTCTATACTGTGTCACAGAGAATAGGAACACTCCCCAGGTGACTTGGAGTTATGAAGATCCAGTAGGGATCAGATCCTCTCTCACTGCTGCAACGAATGTCACTACAGGAGTTAGTACACTGGAATTAACCAACAGCAACAGCAATCCAGGCACTTACTCATGTCAAGTAACTCGTAATGGAGAGAATGTAACCTATATAGCTGAAATTATCAGTACAAGTGGTGAGTGATTAATCTTATAACATAAAATTAATACCAGAATATTTTATTTGCAAATTCTATACATATTGTTTATTATAGTTTTATAAAATATTTTTATAAATGCATATATAGTATTGTTTCAAATGGTTACATAAGTTTACTCCATACAAATATCTGCACTGAAAGTGTCGACTTGTCTTAGCCATTCAGATTCCACTACTTATTATTATAACTGGTGTTGATATTAGTTATAAATGAATGGAATGTATATGCAAATTGTAATTTCTCGAAATCTGATTGGCAAAAATATATACTTGTAGATGCTCCTCTAAGATACGGTGCAGTTATTAATTTACAAGTATATTCTATAATTTAATCATACATACTACAAGTATTATTTGTGCAATCTCAATAACCTTTTTATAACATATATTATATTCTCCTATGTACTACTACATCTTCTAGTTCCTTCAACTACTCCAGTTAACTTCATGGTGTCTTCTCTAAACAGCAGTGCAATACAGGCAAATTGGAATGCTCCTGAATTGATAGATCAAAATGGAGTTTTAACAAGTTACCAAGTTGAATATCATGGATCAGTGTTGGATACAGCTGAAAGAGTTTTGGATATAAATATTAACAAATTGTCTGAAACTCTCACTGGACTTCTACCAAATGTTTATTACTGTGTGATGATTCGGGTTGCAAACCAAGCAGGATTCAGTGAATTTAGTTCTCCAAATTGTGCACGCACTCACGAAGCAAGTAAGATTTATCCATAATGATTACATATATACACATATCAAGAGTTTAAATTATTTGAGCACTTAAATTTTTTCGAGAAGATCCGACTGTATATGTTTATATTGTTTTGAGGCGGAACGGACATGTATGTAGTACACTCGAAGTCAAATTTCGAAGCTACCATTTAACCCAAACACAAAATCAAAAATACACAAAATAGATATTTCAATCGAACAATGTTGCCATCTCATTCGTAACTGCGCCTCCTGGAAAATTTGGAGTGAGTGAGGTTCCCCCCTTCCAACACTAGAAACACCCCTGTTTTTGCAGGTCATTACTCCCTAAGTATGTAGGGTGTCCCATGGAAAGTGCTCCGTTTGCCCTGTCTTAACTCCGGCCCTGCAATTGACTTCTGTATAACGGTGGTCCTTATATTTCATTATAACACTGAAATATTGGTTCCGAGGGTCCAAATATTTCGATACAGTCATCAATAAATGTTAAAATTTGTATGACAATAAAGTCATTATGATGGCAGTCAACTACCCTTAATCGAGACAACCACTTAATTGGGACAAGTTTCTAGGAACGAAATGCTTCCCATACATATAAACTAATACTAAATTTCATCATTTATTTGGGAACTCCGATTAAACGTAGCCAACTACACAAAATAAATTGAATTTAATAAAAGTAAAATAAAATATATTTTTGATTTTTCTGTTTGAAATCCAAGGTGTGAGTGACTTCTACAAAAGTCAACGTAACGAGAAACTACTTGGAATTTTCAAACCTCCTAGGATGCATTGTATTCTATGCTAAAAATATTCGATGGTAATTGATCAAATTTTAAAAGTACCATTTTTTCGGACAAAGGTTAAAATTGTGTAAGAAATATTGTTAGTATGACTTTTTATACAAAATACTGATGATAAAGAAAATGATCTCGAAGGGCGACGAGGTGGACACAAAGTGTCTGTATGCCGCGCAGCGCAAGCAAATTAAGTTTGCTTGTATATTATATTTACCTATGTGCATCTGTTTTTAGTTCCTTCAACTCCTCCAGTTAACTTCACAGTATATTCCTTTAACAGCACTGCGATACAGATAGAATGGAATGCTCCTGAATTGATTGATCAAAATGGAGTTTTAACAAGTTACCAAGTTAAATATAATGGATCGGTTTTGGATACAGCTGAAATATTTTTGGAAATAAATATTAACAAATTGTCTGAAACTCTCACTGAACTTCTACCGAATGTTTATTACTGTGTAATGATTCGGGTTGAAAACGGAGCAGGATTCAGTGAATTTACTTCCAAGTTGTGCACGCACTCACGAAGCAATTAAGATTTAGTACAGTAGATGCCAGATATAAGAACCCTAACTCGATTTACCGAATCTTCTGATTTATTTAGCGAGTCAAAGTATTTAATTGGTAAGAGATACGCTTAATTTAACTTCAAATTCGAATTCTCCTATTCGAATTACTCACTTTTTAATCTTTCAACTTGTTTACACCCACAACTTGTTTACACACCAAATTTTTCAAACTGCGCCACCTCAGACCACCAATGCCATCATATACAATGGTGATCACTCGCGACATGTGGCATAGGAAAGCAAATACTGAAAAACTTAATCTTGAAGAAGAGTAATTAAGTTGAAATCTTATAAAGTGGGTAATTTGAATGTGGAGAATTCGAATTTGAAGTTAAATTAAGTGTTCTTTTACTAATTAAATACATTGACTCGCTAAATAAATCAGTATTATAACTATTTGTATGGGGAATTATGGGGTGTACGAATACTTTTGTTCAGTCAGTGTATACCATTATGATTATTGGGCGCCTTTGAATTTTTGATATCCTTAGCCACCCTCAGGGTGACTATCTGGATACGAGTGGCGTAGGGAGGGAGGGTCCTGGGGGCCTCCCTCGATCGCTCAGGAGTCATTATTGACCAATCTGTAATATAAAATTATAGAGCATATCCACTCTGTCAGAATATGCCCACCCATTAATCAGGGCCCAGTCACGCCGATGAGAGGGGGTGTCCTCAGAGTTAATTTATATTTCTAGAACGACAAAATTAGAAGAATCTGGGAAAATTATGAAACAAATGTTTTCAGCTTTCAGGGGCAAAGCTCTTGGACCCCACTGGGGGACTTGCAATGCCCCCTGGGGGTCTGGGGGCTGGCTGCCAGCCCCCCAATAGGTAATCCTGGCTACGTCACTGCTGGATACGAAGTGCTCGCTAGCCGCGCTACTCAAATGCGTTAAGAAGCTTGTATATTATTAATTAATCTAGTTCTCTTTCACTTTTTCTAGACCTGACATGCAGAGATGAAGATTGCTACTTGGATACAGATATGGACACTTATCCAGATCTACTCTCTTTCTGTCCGCAATTTAATATGTCCTGTAAGGATAATTGTCCTAACGAATCTAATCCTGATCAGAATGACTGTGACAATAACGGCATAGGAGATGTATGTGACAATACCTGTGAACCAGAGACAGATAGTCTATTCAAGCTCTATTGGAAGTGCACTAAAGGTGGAGAAATGGTTCTGGTTGACTGTCCTAATGATATGAACACCGCTCGTCGTATGTGTGAGCAATCTGGGGATTGGAGTATGAATATCGACACCTCTGATTGCGTCTCTAATGAATATGGAAGTATTCGTAATGTGACTTCAGTAGAAGGACTAGATATTGTGATTCAAGTAAGTGCAAATATGATATAGTTAACCTTTCTTATTAGCCCAGTCAATCTACGAAAATATGGGGTCCAGTTGGAACAAATTACAACATAATTTATTTCAGTGGTAAATGAATGAGGGAAGATGTAACATACTAAAGATCCCCAAAATCCCTTTGGTAGAACATTCCTATAATACCACTTAAAGTGTCAACATTCGGACACATTTTGAAGTTGTTAAAATTCATATAACTTCTACGGTTTTGAACTATTCCAACTTGTATAGCGAAACTATATTTGGGTTTTTCCTAGCAACGTAGGAATGTAGCAGGAATGTAACAACATCCAATCTAAAATTTGTCCTAACCCTATCGAGTGACCCCTTGCTTTTTTTCCCGCTCAGCTTGTTGAGTATAGTTATGCATGTATCGACGCTCTAAAGTCTAAACTATCTTTTAACACAAGTTTTCGAGATTTACTTGTCACAAGCGGGCTGCACGACTGACGGACACAAAATGGACACAAAGTGTCCGCCAGAGGCGCCCTTTGGGAGCCTAGGCATACATTGACTAATTTTAAGGTAGATAACATCTCTAAATGCATCTGCCTTACTGTTATAATCTTTTTCGAAACTAGAACAATAAAGCAGGATCAAGTTGAAGATGTGGTAGTAACTGCAAATAATATAAAAAGTGATGGGCAACCGCCGCCCAATGTGACTATACCGGTGCAGAATATCGCGAGAGAGAATGGAAACATGAGTGTTTCTGTAGTTGTTCTGAGAAATATTGCAAATTTAATCACTTCTTTCGCGGATAAGATCACATTAGGCACGAGAGGTTTGAAATTAAGTAATTTCTCAAAGTTTGAGATTGTCACCCCAGTTGTTTCTGTGCAGATATTTAATGACGAAAAACTCATCACTACCAATTCTAACAATACGCTAGTCACCTTAAACTTACCATTAGAATTATCACGGATTATAAACTCGGATAATTTCTATAGACCCACATGTCTTTTCCTCGCTAATGCAACTAGCAAAAATCCACAATGGCGAGACGAAGGTGTACAAAATGTTTCATCGACGGAAGTATCTGCTGATAATGTACTGACATGCAATTCTGGCCACTCGACAGCTTTTGTTGTTCTAATCGGAGTAAACAACTTGGAGGATCAAACTTTTGTACTAAATATTCTTTCTTATTTGGGTTGCTCTGTTTCTATCATATGTCTATTGCTGAGTGTCACCATCTATCTCTTATTCGGACTTAAACTTTTGAAGAAAGTCTATCACTTCGCTCATTTCCAATTGTCCTTCTCTCTATTGCTACTCTACATAGCTTTTCTGTTTGGCGTGGAGCTCGCCTACGTTGACGTATGGTTCTACATTCCTTGTAAAATATCTTGCTATCACTCAACCTGTGCTGTCATACTTCCTCTATAAGAAATATCAGGTTAGAATACAAATTAAGAATGTTCCTTTCTCTACAATATTTGATTTGGATTTAGATAAAGTGAAGAAAAATCTAAAAATTGAATCCGTGGTGTATAATTTCATTATTGTGTTGATAATATTTGAAATATTATCAAATGCTTTCTCCTTAGTAACTAATTTCTAGCGATCGATCTTCGAGTCATATTCCTGTTTCGTGTACCTGAAATGCAGTACCAAATTAGCTATAAAAAGAATATCATGATGATATTAAGTTTCTCGTCAGAAATTCCATTGAGTGTAATACCCTCCGTAATCTGTCTATTTCTAATCGTGTTGAGGAGGGCTTTTATCATTTACCATATAGGAATTATGTTAAGGGATATGCTGTGTATATCTTAGTTCTAGTTATCGTCATGTTAGTACTGTCTGGTTATTTTGAAACGCAGCACATTTTGTATATGCTACTCCTGTGTTATCATACTTCCTCTATAAGAAATATCAGGTTAGAATTCAAATTATGAATGTTCGTTACTCTACAATATTTGATTTGGATTTAGATAAAGTGAAGAAAAATCTAAAAATTGAACCCATTGTGTACAACTTCGTTATCGCACTGACGATGTTAGAGACGTTAGCGAATGTTTTTGGGGGAATTGGGCAGTTTCTAACTGATGATATAAATGTGCAATACCAGCATTCTGTGGAAGAGGGCACTAGAAATGAGACAATGAGTAATAAAATCATGTTGATAATATATATTTCGCGTGAAATTCCAATAAGTTTAGCAATCCCTGTAGTCTGTCTATTACTAATAGTGTTAAGAAGGGCTTTCATTAATTTGCCTTATAGAATTTGGGTGGGAAGATACATTGTGTATATCTTATTCCGATTGGTTATCATGTTAGTCATGTCCTGGTTCTATGAAACCTCCAAAGTTTTACCCGTTATCCTTCTGCCTATCGTTCTGTTTGATATTTGTGTCTAAATTTCTTCATCTCGTACTTTCTGTCTTGTTGAAAGGAAGAAGAGATGAAGCACTTTACCATTCTTCTCGAAGGGATTATTTGGAGAAAAGGAGAATTGCCAATCGATTCTTTTATGCACAAATTTTCTCATATTGCTTGGTATTTCTGTTACTGTTGTATTACGCTTCTGGTTTCTCACTTTCTGTGATGGACGTTTTAGCTAGTTCTCATTTCGGAACTGTTTCATTTGGATTATCCTGGAAATTCATCCTTCTTTGCCCAAAATGTTGGAACATAACAAAGTTTATCTGCAATATCACGTGCTATATGTCAATTTGTGTTTTGGACATTTGCTTATTTTTTAGTTATCTCTTTATTTTTATAAAAATTGTGGCAAAATTATTTATTCGAAAGAAGAAGTTCAATCACGTGAATGATTGGATAACTCGCCCTCTGATGGAAAGATATCGCTCTAACCTGGAGAAGAGAAGAACTCAGCAAAGACCTCCTTTCATTCAGGCGTTCAGATCTTTTGTTTATTGAGAATTATCATAACTGTAAACACTGCTTTGAATCTGTTATGTAGAATATATTTTTGATTTTATAGGAAGCTGAAACTAATTTTGTATTACGGTTAATAACTGTTATTTTGCTTTTTATATGATTAAATTTATAACAGAGAATATTCATACAGTTGATGTCGATTATCAACATCTTCTGGAACTGCAAACAATGTTCTCATAACGAGCATGAACTATATAGAGTATATGTCAATCGTTTTCGAGTTGAATGTTCTTATAACCGGCATCTAATGTGCATTAATTTAAGAATTGCATATTCCGGGTATTCCTAATTTCCGGGGCAGGATCCGTCCAGTTCCAGAAATTAAAAAGTATTCGCACATCTTTATCTACTATTAATTCGAATGTGAAGATTTCGAATCTTAAATCAGACTCTTAAAATATTTTAGAGTTTGAATACTTTTCTCTTCATGAAAAGATCCAATTTAGTACTATTTGTATGGGGAATAATATGGTATACAAATACTTCTGTCCGGTTAGTGTATATTACGGAAGCATTATCTGATAAATAAAGTGCTAGCATATTATTGGTTAAGTTTCCAATTTATTCTGATATAAAATATCTATCCATCGAATAACCTTATTGAGTCAACATTATTCACAAATTAACGAGTAGATTACAACATACATATATTATTATTAAGATGAAATAGGAAAAATTACAACAGTCATTACTTCATACTGAGTTTTATCATTTGTTCACAATTTATCTTATCCGATTTTAGCTCACACAATTAAATAATAGTTCCTATTTGTTCCAGAGAATTAATAATCCATGAAAGATTGAATACAATTACGCCGAGTTTATTATTGCCTATACTCTGTCTGTTTCTATTCGTTTTAAGGAGGCTTTCATCAATTTACCATGCAAACTATGGGTGAGGAAATACAGTTTGTATATCTTAGTTCGAGTTGTTCTCATTTCAATAATGTCTCTATTCTTCGAAACATTTTGTTGTGGCAATTATGTATTTACTATTCTTTCTGAATCTGTTTGATATTCGTGTGTACACTTTTTCTTCTCGTGCTTTCTATGTCTTGTTGAAAAGAAGAAGAGATAAAGTTTTTTACCATTCTTCTCGCAAGGATTATTTGGAAAAAAGAGAATCGCCAAACAATACTTTTATACAAAAAATTTCAGTTTGCTCAGTTTATTCACAATACTTTTATATTACATTTCCAATTTCTTCGAAATCATCATTGATATTTTTTCCAATCCTCTTCTCATTCAATATATTTTTTAGGATATTTTCCTATTTTCCTTCTAAAAGTCCAATTTTATGAACATGGTAAACCGTTTTTCTGATATATTCCAACTAATGTGTACTATTTACTAGAATTGTACGTCTTTCTACAGTTATTTGTGTCAGTATTTTGTTAAAATTGCTTATTCGGAGGAAGAAGTTCATTCACCTGAATGATTTGATACCTCGCCCTCTGATGGAAAGATACTGCTCTAACCTGGAGGGGAGAAGAACTCAGCAATTCTTCATTCAGGCGTTTAGATCTGGCGGTGTCTACTCATAATAACTCTCTTAAAACATAATT
This sequence comes from Aphrocallistes beatrix, assembly GCA_963281255.1. NCBI lineage: Eukaryota > Metazoa > Porifera > Hexactinellida > Sceptrulophora > Aphrocallistidae > Aphrocallistes > Aphrocallistes beatrix. The sequence continues at coordinate 755,475 of OY725492.1, read as the reverse complement.
CAACTTTTGCGGGGTTTTTATGTTTTCGTTTGCTTTTGTCTGTGAATTTATTATCCATTGAATCGGTTTTATATAAGTAGTTCACAACAGACTAGAACCAAACTATATATATATCTGTAGCGAATTGATTGAAGAAACTGCCGGTCATAGAAAGCTGATTTTTGGCATGCGGGAGTCTTTAGGCTATGGCTCCACTAAGTTCTGAGCTCAGAGCAAAATGTCGACTCATCATGGAATTATGACGTCATTGTCACATTTTTAAAAGTTAAGCAACAGAGTTATTCGATCATAACTCAGCCATTATAGGAGATATGAGGCTGAAATTTTAATAGAATCTATATACTCAGATACCTCACATATGATGTAACTATCATCAAAAAATGATGACTCATCACTTTGTTATGACGTCATCATTACTCATCATAATTTTAAAATTTGATAAATTTGGTGATTTTTCGTGCGATATCGATTATAACAGTAGGGCAGATGTATTTAGAGATGTTATCTCCTATATAATTAATCAATGGTGAGTCGGTGACTGCAGGCGACCGAAGGGAGCCTCTGGCAGACACAAAGTGTCCGCCAGCCGCGCAGCACAAGCAAGCGAAGCGCGCTTGCATAATTATAATATAATGATCAGAGATGGTGATGTGATTGAAGATATCCTGATCGAGTGTCTATATATCTTGCTCGCTTGTAGGGATAAGTTTGATTTTGGTTCAATCCTAAAACTGCTAATTAAACAACTGTTATTATCAACTATATTTGTATCATATTTTGAGTTGATGGTTGTCTAATATTCATTTTGTGATGTTATGTAACCATGTTATGTAACCACAATATTTATATTCACTTCACATACAACTTTAGTGTACACTGCCTGAACAAAAGTATTCGTACACCCCATAATTCCCCATACAAATAGTTATAATACTTATTTATTTAGCGAGTCAAGGTATTTAATTGGTAAGAGATAACGCTTAATTTGACTTCAAATTCGAATTCTCCACATTCAAATTACCCTCTTTATAAGTTTTCAACTTAATTACTCATCTTCAAGATTAAGTATTTTTAGCATTTGCTTTCCTATGACACATGTCACGAGTGATCACCATTGTATATGATGACATTGGTGGTATGAAGTGGCACAGTTTGAAAATTTTTAACCTTGTGGGAGTATGAACAAGTTGAAAGGTTAAAAAGTGAATAATTCGAATATGGAGAATTTGAATTTGAAGTTACATTAAGCGAATCTCTTACCAATCAAATACCTCAACTTGCTAAATAAATCAGTATTATAACTATTTGTATGGGGAATTATGGGGTGTACGAATACTTTTGTTCAGGCAGTGTATACAATAATGTATTTTTTGCTACATATTATTTCTATTATTCATTTAGAATACCTCACTTGACAACACTAACGGCATAAAATATTATTTGGACGATGTCTTGTGTCGCGCCTGACTCTACTTCAAATTACAAAGATATAGAACACTTCATGAAGTTTTTAATTTACAAAAAGATGGTGCTCTCGTGAAAATGGTATCGAGCCAGTCCAAGACCTGTGAATACTACCAAAACAACAAGAGTGAGTTATTTCTTAAGTAATGTAATTATTCTAGAATCATGCATATACATACTCAAGTTGAGTAGACACTGAAATATGTATTTCAAAATATAAACTTGCTGTTAAGCGTGAGGATGCCTCAGAAGTTAGTGTCAAAGATGAAATAAAAACAAGTGCATTGTGTGTAAGAGGATCAGTAGGTTGTGCAGCTATTGGTGCTGCAGATGGTGCAGTGGTTAGTGCAGTAAGTGCACTGGGCGGCGGATCAGTTGGTACTGTAGAGGCTATTAATTCAATATTCGCAAAATATATAGCCTTAGCGGCTGCAACCAGTGAATTTACACTCACAGTCTCACCTGCAGTGGGTGGTGCAGTAGTGATTATAGGAGGTGGTTCTGTACTAGTATTAATCTATGAAATAGCCAAGAACCAAGGGAAGGAGAGAGGAGACAAATATCAACAAATCATTGATTTACAAAGGGCTCTAGACGCTGATTATTTAGGCAGTATTCAAGCAAAACATAAAGTTTTGAAGACGGTTTAGACACCATAGATGAAAAATTTAAATCGGAAGATTTGAAAATAGATATGGCATGTTTTTGGTAATCAGAAACAAAAATCTTTCAAAGAACTAAAAGAAGAAGGCGAAAATGATGCGATGTGTGAAAAAATTTCAAAAAGAGAAGCTAAAAAAGAATGCAAGTCTTTCCTTACTCATCATTTTAAAAGTTCGGATAAAGAAACTGAAAAAATAATTTCCATTGTACAAGCAAAATTTTAGGGGTTTTTCGATTCAGACATATGTTGAAGGATATCCCGCTTTTCAGTGTATAGGACAATTGTAAATACTATGTCCTGCTAAATAACTAAATGTCCCATTCAATACTACTTGCTTCTTTCCAGAGGTTGGCAAGTATGAAATTATGCTTGTTCGAATAATTTACGGAAAAGCCTAGTTTCAAACCTGCCAACCTCTGCACGAAAGAAAGGGCATTTGTTTGTATAATCTCAATAACAAAACTTAATTAATTAACAATGAAAAAGAAAAATAGTACACAAGAATAGTCATATAAAATACGTTTTTTCAGTCACATTAGTTAGGTAAAAGGTGTTGAGTGAGGCTAGGTGTAAATCTGGTACGTACTCTTCCACAGCGAAACTTCAACTTCTCAGTCAAGATTTTCCCAAAAAATAATACAGTACTTAAAATGTACTGTGTTGCGATCAGAAGACCTCCAAAGCTAACAAGTACCATTGAAACAGAGGCTGAAGTTACAAGGACGATTTCAAGATGTTCAGTCTGTTGTTGAGTTGACAACAGTTGCTGGAAGTATGGGGTTCCATAAAAATAGTGAAACATACATGGTCCATAGTACAAAGTTAATGCAACAAGTGAAGAGTATTGCTGGAGACATTCTCCAAGAATAAAGCATGCGTATGAGACACCAACACTGCACATGATCAGTGCGAACTGATAAGAATTGACTTTTGATCTTCTGACCAATCCTTGGTGTCTACTTCGTATTTGAAACTCCACTGTTCTCCACTTCAATGTTCTATGGAATATCCTCACCTGTTTAACCCATATACAGAGGTATACCAATTGCGCTATTGGCTCAGTTAAGTAGTGGACTATCATTAACTGTGGAACAGTTCCCGTCATCATAAGAGATAATGCCACCAGACCAGTAATTAGGAGCAAACGTCTGATGTATGGATACGGGTTAGCCTCAATGTTATGCAGAATTTCATGAAGGTATTTCATCAAGCAAATCCCTAAAGCTAGTGACGTCATAATTCCTACCTGTCCCGTGGTGACTAATATGGAATTAATTGGATTTTCATACATCAAACGAAGACCAAAAATTTGAGTCTGGATCAATTCACTACTGCAGTTGTTCAATGATGCCCTGTTAGGTGAATAGAGATGTTCATTGGTATTGAAAAGATTCGCGAGCATGCTTCCTATTGAGTATATTGTCATAGAACCAATTTCAACATTGTTTAGCAATAACAAGAAGATGTATTTAATTATCTCTGATTTATGATGACGTGCTGCTTCTAAGAAGTTCATGAATGGATCAGATTGCGTCTTTTGAATGCATTCGCGATACAATTTGATAAAATGGATAATTCTCTTCACAAAGTAGACAGTCCAAAGTATGGATAACATCAGACTAGTCATGATCGCTGGCACTAACATATAGAACTTAAGAATTATGTCTATTTCCTTAACGGATTGAAGTTTATCATATTTAGCGATATTTGCGAATTTTGAATGTTAATATTTGCCAATTTATTTAATTTAAAAGTTACATTTATACACTTTTTGATTACCAGCAAACCTATTTATTTTCAATGCTGAATGCATATGATTGGATAAATACCTATAATGAGTCATATTAAATAGAATTACTATATACAGCAGTGTGCAAATGTGGAATCATTGTATATCGGTTATAAAAAGTTCAAGTAAATTGTAATGAAGAATACGTAAGTTGACAAGGAAGATAAGATTAGTGATAATTCTTCCTTCATCATAAGTTCATTATAAATGGTTCAAACTTTTACCACAGATTACAATTGATACAATTTATATACATACCTGGTGTGAATCACTTTACTTAATATATACTAATATTACTTATATTTATAGGAGTCAGTGGCTACCGTATGTTGCGTCTACTGTTAAAGTAATACCTGTATACTACCCCGACAGAAGTATTTGCACACTTCATTATCTCAAGTGCATTTAATACTGAAATGGGTCTATTCATGAAGATAAAGCTCCGAAATGGGAAGTGATAACTAACCGGGTTTCAAATTCGAAATCTTCGTATTCGAATTAGTTACTGCAGGAAATTTCTAATCAACTATTAATTCTCAATGTTTTCTGGAATTATCAATCACTGCCACCTTGTGCCACGTGTGTCACTTTTTATTACTATACATGATGGTGATGTACTGCCTCTTGTGTCACAGGTTGAAAATATTACAAAAGTTGATTTATGTTTTAAGAGAGTTATTATCAGTAGACACGGCCAGATCTAAAAGCCTGAATGAAGAATTGCTGAGTTGTTCTCCCCTCCAGGTTAGAGCGGTACCTTTCCATCAGAGGGCGAGGTATCAAATCATTCAGGTGATTGAACTTCTTCCTCCGAATAAGCAATTTTAACAAATAGTGACACAAATAACTGTAGAAAGACGTACAATTCTAGTAAAATTGTACACATTAGTTGGAAGATATCAGAAAAACGGTTTACCATGTTCATAAAATTGGACTTTTAGAAGGAAAATTAGGAAAATATCCTAAAAAATATATTGAAAGAGAAGGGGATTAGAAAAAATATTAATGATGATTTCGAAGAAATTGGAAATGTAATATAAAAGTACAGTGCACCCTCGCTAGTCCGAACCTCGCTAATCCGAACCCTCGCTAATCCGAACACTTCATTCTTAAAATCCGAACACCCAAAATATAATTTTATTCGCCTCTATGATTTGAATAAACGTTTATAAACTTAAATTTATCATTAAGATTGAGAAACCTCGTTAAATAAGCAATAATAGCGAAATAATATCCTTAATATTCTAACAATATAAATTTATTATAATTAATGCCCTATTGAATTAGTGTTATTTCACTAATCGGAACAAATTCACTAATCCGAACGATTTTTTCGAACATTTGAGCAGAGCTGTTCGGATTAGCGAGGGTGTACTGTATTATGAATAAACTGAACAAACTGAAAATTTGTGTATAAAAGTATTGTTTGGTGATTCTCTTTTTTTCCAAAAAATCCTTACGAGAAGAATGGTAAAAAGCTTTATCTCTTCTTCCTTTCAACAAGACATAGAAAGCACAAGAAGAAAAAGTGTACACACGAATATCAAACAGAGTAAAAGAATAGTAAATACATAATTGCCACAATAAAATGTTTCGAAGAATAGAGACATTATTGACTTGAGAACAACTCGAATTAAGATATACAAACTGTATTTCCTCACTCATAGTTTGCATGGTAAATTGATGAAAGCTCTCCTTAAAACGAATAGAAACAGACAGAGTATAGGCAATAATAAACTCGGCGTAATTGTATCCAATTTTTCATGGATTATTCATTCTCTGGAACAAATGGAAACTATTATCTAATTGTGTGAGCTAAAATCGGATAAGATAAATTGTGAACAAAAAATACAACTCAGTATGAAGTAATGACTGTTGTAATTTTCATATTTCATCTTAATAATATATGTATGTTGTAATCTACTCATTAATTTGTGAATAATGTTGACTCAATAAGGCTATTCGATGGATATATATTATATCAGAATAAATTGGAAACTTGACCAATAATATGCTAGCACTTTATTTATCAGATAATGCATCCGTAATATACAGGGTGTCAATTAAGTTCTGTTACAAGCTTCATTAGGTATAAAATTTATTATACTCAAACGATCTTAGTTATTATGGTCCTTAGAGATTGTAATTCGAATATTTTCAATGATTTTGAAAGATTTTTCGATTCTATGACTTAGAATTGTGTTTTGTATGGTGAGTTTTAAGAAAATCGTGAATCAGGGCCCACTGCTTTTCAAGTTATCTTCAAATTCTATGAAAAATCAGCTCACACATTTTCCTTAAACAATTTGTAGAAATAGAAGGTGTTCAGATCAGTGCATTTTGAGGACCAATTGGATCAGATTTTTTTGTGATCTGAAAATTTTTTTTTGTGATCTGAAAAAAAGTGCCATTTGGGGAATTTTGCAAAATGTACTTAATTTGAACTGAGACCAAATAACCTATTCTCGTTTCTGATAACGAATTCAGTGGATGTTGAATGAAAGGTCTCTGGTGCTAAATCGTCATGGGACATCAAAAAGGAAATGAATATTATAGAAAGGGAAATGAATATTATAGCAACAAATAAATATAGTAAAGCATAAAACACATTAAACATAGGCCTTATTAGTAATATCATAATTCTCAATAAACAAAAGATCTAAACGCCTGAATGGAAGGAGGTCTTTGCTGAGTTCTTCTCTCCTCCATACTAGAGCGGTACCTTTCCATCAGAGGGCGAGTTATCCAATCATTCACGTGATTGAACTTCTTCCTTCGATTAAACAATTTTACTAAAATACTTATGGAAACAAAAAAATATGCGAAAAATATATATAACTCCATCAGATAGATGAATACTATTTTCATTCGTCCACATATGGTGCCTATTTTGAATGCAATCGCGTGCCAAGAAGATGGGAATTTTGGAAAATAACCAAAGGATAAAAGTTCGAAGAAGTTAGAATCAGAAAAAGGTAGATTATTCCATTGGCGAAAACAGAGATGTATATTGGTAATTTTGGATATCCTTTTTCTTAATAAATTTAAACTGATAGATTTACTCAGAATCTTGAGTAATATATTTCTATTTATATATGTTTATTCTGTATTCAATGGCATACAATGTTAACATTTTCGCGTAAATTATCCAGAGTTTAATTCTCTTGTTGTGGTAGCCTACTTTCTTTGCATAACTTCTAAGAAGTATCTAGAGGGAAAGTATGAAAATAAATCTCTATTTTCTCTCTCGATTGCTTGTCTTTGATCTTACCATCTAAATTCACCTATCATGTATTTGAATAAGAAGAGTATTACACTATGTATTAAATACACTGGGAAATACTATCTGAACTCTATCATAGCTTATATTGTATGACTCAATGATGGTTATTTGATATAACATCCTTACTATTAAAACTCGATTAATGTGTGTGTATGTGTGTGTATATATATATCTCTCTAACGAATTGATTGAAGAAACTGCCATGCACAGAAAGCTGATTTTTGGCATGTGGGAGTCTTTTGGCTATGGCTCCAGTAAGTTCTGAGCTCAGAGCAAAATGTCGATTCATCATGGAATTATGACATCATTGTCACATTTTCAAAAGTTAAGCAACAGAGTTATTCGAGCATAACTCAGCCATTATAGGAGATAGAAGGCTGAAATTTTAATAGAATCTGTATACTAACATATCTCACATATGATGCAACTATCATCAAAAAATGATGACTCATCACTTTGTTATGAGTCATCATTACTCATCAAAATTTTAAAAATTGATAAATTTGGTGATTTTTCGTGCGATATTGATTATAGCAGTAGGACAGACGTATTTAGAGATGTTATCTCCCTTATAATTAATCAATGTGACCCCAGGCGACCGAAGGGAGCCTCCGGCGGACACAAAGTGTCCGCCAGCCGCGCAGCGGCAAGCAAGCGAAGCGCGCGCTTGTTAATAATATAGTCAAATGAAGGGATTATATTTTTACTTTCATAGTTCAAATATTCTTTTGTCTACCCACTACGAAGAGTACTCAGTATGCTTTGAGTCTGGAGTAGTTGCTTTCGTTTGGTTGTGTTGAAAATTCCTAGGTTTGTTCACCTACATATTCGTATCTTTTCCTTTAAGTTTGATTTCAATCGGACAAGTTACACATTTGCAAATCATTTCCTATGGGATTTTAATTTATTATCTTTACAGTAAAATGAGAACAAAATTTTGCAAATTCAATATTATCCATGGTGCAGTATATTCACAAATTAAATTTGGTTTGCAAAACATAAATGCATCACAAAGATATGCCAATTCGACACTTGTGGTTGTGTTTTCGTAGATGCAAAAATAACAATTTCTTCGTCACAATATTAGGAGTTTAGTGGCATGCCTAATTTCCGGGACGGGACCGTCCGGGAAATTTAGCATGCCCTACACTTAGCCCATTGAACTGAAGACTCAATCCAAATGACAATAATATATATATCAATACATCCTTACTATTAAAACAATCGATTGATGTTTGTGTATATATACAGTACCCGGACAAAAGTATTCGACCACCACAGAAACCTCCATACAAATGGTATTAAAGTGGATCTGTACATAAAGGAATATGTACACAAATTATTAGAAATACTCTATTTTTGATTTCTAATTCCTAATCTACACATTCTAATTACTCATAATTGAGATCCTCAAATCAATTACTAACTCCCAAAATTATAAATATCTACCTTTGATACTTGATGCTACTTGTCCCGAGTCACAGCCATTATATATGGTGGCGATTAGTAATATAAAGTGGCAGAGGTTGATACTTTTCTAAATGAGAATTAGTATTTGTATTTGAAAGTATCAAAAATAGTAATTCGGATGTGTAGTTTACGAATCTGAAATCAAAAATAGAATATCTCTTCTGTTTGATCACATATTCCATTATGAATAGATCCACGTTAATACTATTTGTATGGAGGTTTTCGTGGTGGTCGAATACTTTAGTCCGGGTAGTGTATATATCTGTAACGAATTGATTAAAGAAACTGTCAGGGCCAGAAAGCTGATTTTTGGTATGTGGGAGTCTTTTAGCTATGGCTCCACTAAGTTCTGAGCTTAGAGCAAAATGTTGACTCATCATGGAATTATGACGTCATTGTCACATTTTTAAAAGTTAAGCAATACAGTTATTCGAGCATAACTCAGCTAATATAGTAGATAGAAAGCTGACATTTTAATAGAATCTGTATACTAACATACTTAACATATGATGCAACTATCATAAAAAATGATGACTCATCGCTTTGTTATGACGTCATCATTACGCATCAAAATTTTAAAAATTGACAAATTTGGTGATTTTTCGAGTGATATCGATTTTAACACTAAGATGGACATATTTAGAGATGCTATCTCCCTTATAATTAACTAATGTGACCCCAGGCGACCGAAAGGAGCCTCCGGCGGACACAAAGTGTCCGCAAGCCGCGCAGCGCAAGCAAGCGAACTGCGCCTGTATACTGTTAAAACTCGATTTATAGAAATTTACAGTGGAGTCTAGTTTCTTTTGATCAAGTGTTATAACGATGATATATCACGTGTTATAACACTGTTATAAATCACGTGTTATAACACTGTTATAACACTGTTAGTACACTGTTATAACACGTGTTATAACACTGTTATAACACGTGTTATAACACTGTTATAACACTGTTAGTACACTGTTATAACACTGTTATAACACTGTTATAACACTGTTATAACACTGTTATTACACTGTTATAACACGTGTTATAACACTGTTATAACACTGTTATAACACGTGTTATAACACTGTTATAACACTGTTATAACACGTGTTATAACACTGTTATAACAATGTTATAACACGTGTTATAACACTGTTATAACACTGTTATAACACTGTTATAACACTGTTATAACACTGTTGTAACACGTGTTATAACACTGTTATAACACTGTTATAACACGTGTTATAACACTGTTATAACAATGTTATAACACGTGTTATAACACTGTTATAACACTGTTATAACACTGTTATTACACTGTTATAAACACGTGTTATAACACTGTTATAACACTGTTATTACACTGTTATAACACGTGTTTTAACACTGTTATAACACTGTTATAACACGTATTATAACACTGTTATAACACTATTATAACGTCTATCTCAATACAAATATTGCTCCACAATTAACTATAAAAATCGAAAGTGATAAAATTCTGGAAAAGTATATAATGCTCATAAAAAGATCCATATGGACATTTTGTTTGAAATCAGACATTTAGATTTCACATGATCGCTTGTACAGACAATCCAATTCACATTTACGAATCGAATTTTATTCTCAAGTAATTATTTTTTACAAAAACTTAAAAGAAAATTCATTTCAAAATGTCCTACACTATGTACACTAAGTAACGAATAGACGATACAAACATCTAGATCACTGAGTATTGTGACACGAAAGATATTAAATACTAATGGACATTCTATGTCTTCATGTACTGATCCCAGGAGTTAGCAACTTATGGCACGTGAACCTAAATTGATGTCACGCGGAGTTGAAAATATTTGTGGGTCGACAGACCGACATTCATGTATATTCAGGGATCGGTTACCCTAGGCAGGCGTTCTACTGGCACACAAGGTCACAAATATATTGACATTATAGCCAAACTGGCACACTCCATTTAAAAGGTTGCCGGCCTCTACTAAATCCGACACCCAATGCTGATTTAACTGATAGACTATGCTGATGTCTTGAGTATTCTAAGCAAATGTAGTCTTGCATGAAGTTGCTATAAACTATAGACTTTAATTTAACATGGGAGTTCCTATTAGTAGTATTTCTAAAGGATATTGGTATATCTATAATTGTGTAGACTCTCCTTACATCTAATAGCATGCTCCATCTATTACTTAAGTATTATTGCTCAGTTCAGCATTTAGTATATTAATCATCAACTGCTAACAATGCTAAGAACCTATGCTCTTAGAATTCAATCAGCATTACCAAATATGTCCATTGTAACTTGTTTATAGTAATATTCCATCAATTAAGAATCAACTAAGTGGTGGAATACAATTGAAAAATATTAGTCGTTACACTGATAGAGCAGCTCCACTAAGAGATGTGAAGTGCAAATAAATTAGACATCCAACTTGATTTATAGGGATTAACCTGTATTAGGTTTTATAGACGCCCATACGGAAATTGATACGAACACAATATATTCGTCTGTGGTACAGTGCACCCTCGCTAATCCGAACAGCTCTGTTCCAATGATCGAAAAAATCGCTCGGATTAGTGAATTTATTCCGATTAGTGAAATAACACTAATTCAATAGGGCATCAATTATAATAAATTTGTATTGTTAGAATATTAAGGATATTATTTTGCTGTGATGCAGGGCTGTATCAACTCATTTTGAGTTGGTAAAATCAACTCTCATTCAAAATGAGTTGGTTTCAACCAACTCATCTTACGTTATTAATCAACCATATGCATTGCCTTAGCAATGAAAATTGTTTGTAAATGATGAGTTGAATGAATTGAATGAGTTATAATAATATACATTTATATACACGAGGTTTCTCAATCTTATTGATAGATTTAAGTTTATAAAGTTTAATCAAAGCATAGAGACGAATAATAATTAATATATTTTGGGTGATCGGATTTTAAGAATGAAGTGTTTGGATTAGCGAGGGTTCTGATTGGCGAGGTTAGGACGATTGAGGGTGTACTGCATTAGGAAAGCGAACAGAGCATACTTGTTTATAAAAAACGGAACATATAGAGATACATGAAATTAATATTATAACAATAAATTAATAAACAAAAACAACATGAAACACATCAAATATAGACCTTCTTAATATCTTAATTATCAATACACAAGATGAGACCTAAACGCCTGAATGAAAGGAGGTCTTTGCTGAGTTCTCTCCTCCAGAGTAGCTCTATAGTTCTCCATCAGTGGACGAGTTAGCCAATCATTCACGTGATTGAACTTCTTCTTCCGAATGAATAGCTTTACTAAAATACTTATGGAAACAAATAAATATACGAAAAATATATATAAATCTGTCAGATAAATTAATGCTGCTCTTAACAGTCCACATATTTTTCTTATCTTGGATGCGATAGGATACCAAGAAGATGGGAATTTAGGAAAATAGCCAAACGTCATTAGTTCAAAGAACTTAGGATCATGAATAGTGTCGAATATGTAATAGGCGAAAACAGAGATGTTTAGCAGCAACATTAGAAATCCCAGAAAGTGAGTCAATAATTGAGTATAAAAGAATTGATTAGCGATTCTCTTCTTCTCCAAATAGTCGCTTCGAGAAGAATGATAAAGGGCTTCGTCTCTTCTTCCTTTCAACAAGACATAGAAAGCACGAGAAGAAGAATTATACACACAAATATCAAAAATGCCCAATAATAATTGCACAATCGCACCAATGATAATTGTTTTATGAAACCAAAATAATATCAACATGACAATTACTCTAATTAAGATATACACACTGTATTTCCTCACCCATTTCTTGTATGGTAAATTGATGAAAGCTCTTCTTAACACGATTAGAAATAGACAGAGTACAGGGAATATAAGCCCAGTAATGATATCAGACAACTTACTCATATAGTCAACTCGGATAAATACAGTGCGATTTCTGTGAGAGAATATTACACTTTCTAAAAGTCTTCCTATCTCTGCAAATACGAGGGATACATTTGATACAATTTCAATCATCATTAATGCAATAACGAAATTATATACCATGGATTTTATCTCCAGATTCTTCTTCACTTTATCTAAGTCAATATCGAATATGGTTGAGTAAGGAACATTCTTAATTTGTATTCTAACCTGATATTTCTGATACAGGAAGTAGATCAACACAGGTAGAGTGACAGCAAGAAATGTGATCAGAAACAAGAATGGTACAATGATATGCAGGGAGATCTCTAATATCTTTGTCATTTGAGCTTTCTTTATGAAATAAATCAAGATTTATCAGACTTTGTACAATCCACTTCTATTAATACTAATTTCTTCAAGTATGTAAGAGTAGAAACCTGACATTTATATCGTTCCCTAATATTGTCGAGTTTCCAATAGAACAATCCCCAATAAATTTCAATTCTGAATCTTACAATTTCAGATAGAAAGTTAGCGAATTTGAATTGTAAGCAGTAATCTAATGTTTTTAGTTGCATTTGATTCTTAGAAATTCATTCAACTAAATGTCAGTACAACTCAATAACATCGATCCTGTTTTATCATCAGTTTCATAATGAATTAAAGTAGAGTGAGTTTCTTATTAGTTATTCAACAATAACTATAATTATAACTATGAATTCACATAAAGACTTGAATAGAGAGCAAATCAGAAAAGCTTCACAATTATTTTTATAATACACATCATTGAAGCATATAATTAATAGAAATACACATATTACAGAACTGAAACATACAAACTTATCAAGGAGAGACTTCAAATATCCGATACCAAAACTAAAAATTTAACATATCAACCACAGTCCATGTTAGTGGTTTAATTATCAGTAAACAATACCAGACCTAAACGCCTGGATGAAAGGAGGTCTTTGCTGAGTTCTTCTCTTCTCCAGACTAGAGCGGTACCTTTCCATCAGAGGGCGAGTTAGCCAATCATTCACGTGATTGAACTTCTTCCTTCGAATGAATAGTTTTACTAGAATACTTATGGTAACAAATAAATACTGCTTTTATTCGTTCACATATGATAGCTATTTCGAATGTAAACGCATGCCAAGAAGATGAGAATTTAGGAAAATAGCCAAACGTCATAAGTTCAAAGAAATTGAGATGAGAAAAAGTGTGGAATATGTTAGCGGAGAAAACAGAGATGTATAGCATTAATACCAAAAATCCGCCAAAGCTAGTCGAGACTTGAGTATAAAAGAATTGATTAGCGATTCTCTTCTTCTCCAAATAATCTTTTCGCGAAGAATGGTAAAGAGCTTCATCTCTTCTTCCTTTCAACAAGACATAGAAAGCACGAGAAGAAGAAATGTACACATAAAAATCAAATATGCCCAATAATAAATGCATGAACACTCCAATGATGAATGTTAGTGGAAACCACAATATTATCAACATGACAATTACTCTAAGTAAGATATACACACTGTATTTCCACACCCACTTCTTGTATGGTAAATTGATGAAAGCTCTTCTTAATACAATTAAGAATAGGCTGAGTATGGGAAATACAAAACCTGTTGTTATCACAGACAAGTTACCTATATGATGAAGGTATCGGTTTCGATCAGCAGTGATAAATTTAGTGCGATTTTTGTCAGTGGATGTCACATTCTCTGAATGTCCAATCGCTCCAATTCCGAAGATTAGATTCGACATAATCTCAATCATCATTATTACAATAAGGAAATTATACACCATGGATTTTATCTCCAGATTATTCTTCACTTTATCTAAGTCGATACTGAATATGGTTGAGTAAGGAACATTTCTAATTGCCTATGGTAGCTATGATTGCATTCAATCGAATTGTTTCCATACTTCCTTCAGATATTCAATTCATTATGAAAAATTATGTTTATACAATTTTTGATTACCAGTAAGCCTATTTACTTAATCAATGTTGAAAGCATGTGATTGGTTGAATACTGTTAATGAGTCATATTTTGTAGAATATCTGTATACTGCAATGTGTAAACGTATATCGATTACAAAAAGTTCAAGTAAATTGTAACTAAATGGAATAGAGCCCAGAGATTAAACAAATATTGAAAAATATAAATACGTACATAGAATCACACATATACCGTAGATGTGCATGATCTAATTTTGATTGTGATTAATTATGTGAATTCCTATAAAAATATTTTTCTTGTGAATTACAACTATGCAAGTTACCGTTCTTGTAATTGTTTATAAATAAATCGGTAATCTAGAGTTGTACATCAGAAGGTGTTGTAAACGAATATTACATACAATACCCGGGCTAATGAATTCGACAGAATCCTCCTATAAATTGTTTTAAAGTGATATATTCTTAAATGATAGTGTATACACCATTATTTTCACACACAAGATATTCAAATTATTTGCCAAAAAAACACAATTTAATTCCTAGAATAATATCACATCCTTTCAAAAAATTTTGTATGATGAGTCATCTAATTCCTATTAGATATTCAAAGTGTAATATCTCTTCGATAAAAAAGTTATAGCAGTGAAGATATGATTGATGAAATGTTCGATGTAGAAAAATAGCCTTCACAGATGAGATGGGAATCTGCTTGCACAATCCTTGGATTATGACATAATATTTTATGTTGTGCCTTCATCCAGGAATATGGAAGCATACTCCCATTCTGTATGTGAGGGACTTTTTCATATTTAAGTACTAATACTAGTATAAATAATTTTATATACGTACATACATACAATGTTATGTGTATTATTTATGTGTCAACCTTCTAACAATCCATTCATCTTATGTGTACATATACATAATTATCGGTGCATATTATGTAATATCTACATAGAATGATAGACATGTATTATATCTCTGATATGACCAGTGTAAGAATTATATAAAATAAATGGTTTAATAGTAATGGTCATACTTTGTATAATGCAGGCTATCGTGGTATTTGCTAACAAGTGGTTTAATCTTTTTGTTGACATGGGTTAGCCTTAACTTCTGTCTGCAATAAATGAGAATAATCATGCTGATTACATACAAGTAGTTGAGGTTCAAGATGAGTGAGTAGATAATGTATCCGAAATCGACGAGAATATTCAGGTATACAAGGAAGAAGTAATAAATATTTGAAATTTGAGCTGATAAAATGTCCATGTAATGTGATAGCATCATTGTCACAGATAATAATGTGCGTGGAATTGAATAACAGAATAGAGCAATCGTGACTAGAATGGTAGCGATTTTGTAATGGAGACAGAGACGTTTCTCTGTTCTGTAGTCAACTCTGTCCTTGAACAATCGAGCCTCATTCACTCTACTCTTAAGATGTGTGTACAATCTGCGCGAGTGGATCAAATACATAATGAAATCAGAGAGGTTAGCTGCTACTACCAATGCGTTATTAAGGACAGCTAACTCGTTGGTGTATTCAGGTATAAAACCAGGAGCTGACAATTCATAGATGCTTACAAACACTACACATCTGATTGCAATATACCACGTCCATCTAATGATAGTATATTTGTAAGAACAATGTAGATAGGTTAGCCATAGAACCTCGAGTGAGAGGCAGAGTGTTGTTACATGACAGTGGTAAGATATTATGTAAGAATAACGAAATATGAATGAATATCTCTTTAAATCCGAGATTAATTGAGGCTCTGAATGGTTAGAATTAGATTTCCATGCTATAGGAAAAGCGAGAAGCGAGAGAGATAAGTTGAACACGATCTCAACTAGGACTATTAAGATTATAAAGCTGGATAACATAGCCTTTATTTTCAAGTTTTTGCGATGATTTTGGTAAGATTGCAGCATTAGTTCTTCACTAGTTATCAATCCAATTTCAGAAGACAAATTGTATCTCCTTCGGATGTAGTAGATAAGAACAACTGATGCTAGGAGACAAAATGTGATTGAAATGATCGAAGCGATCTTATTTTGCGCCTCATTGATCAGATATGCAATTTCCATTGGGTAATATCAGTCGTGAAATGAAATATTAATATTGTTTAACTTTGAAGTCAAAATGTATTTATACGAAACAAATTGGTTTAAGAATCAATAGTTTATGGAATGACACAAATATTAAGCATTTATAAAACGGTTTCAAAAGTCTTTCCTATAAGAATGTTTCGTTACTTTTGGTTAAGTCAATGGAATTTGATGTTCAAACTCACGGTTAACATTGATTCGATAATTATCATTGTTTTTTAATACATTTTGATTTATTTTTAGATATTTAGCAACTGAATGTGATTAGTAATGGAAATTCTTTTATTAGATTATTTGTCTAGTTGGAAATGAATATATATTCAATTATAGATGATCTCAGCAAATGATGTGTTTTCGTACAAATAATTAAGACATTGCATTTTCATTGTAAACGTTAGGATTAATTCAGTTTACTTATGTGTTGTTCGTTAAGAATATTATATTATGTTGAGGATGCTGTTCTTATGCTCGAATATCCGTTCAGGCAATCTTGAATGATCTAGTACACCAATTTGCGCCAAATCTGATATGAAAGTTCATTATGTTGTGCTTATATACTCTCTAGGTTGTGATTCTGTAAATTTCAAAAAGTCCAGAAATTGGCGAAATATATTGACCCGTTTCAAGATATATGATAATCGTTGTACATACGTATATGATCATAAGTTAATGAATCGTTTTCACACCTTTGATATTACTTATTATTTTGGAAAGAAAATACCAATAATTAACATTAGTTTTTAGTATTTTGATTCAGAGTTCACACTTAGAGAGATGTATTATGGACATCTTCATTAAATTATCAAATGTGTCCCTATATCTATATTTCACACTATATTTCACACTTGTCACTTTGTATGCTAATGATCACAATGATTAGTATAATTATTTGTGTTTAAGCACACCTTTCGAGACGTTTATTCAAAACTTATGTACCTGACTAAATATACAGGTGATTCCGCTTAATCGGGACACTTTGGTCTCGAATATTTTGTCCCGATTAAGCGTAGTTTCCAACTAACCGATGAAATTTAGTATTAGCTTCTATATATATGATTTTCAAAAATATTGTTTTCTAAATTTAATTTTAAGCCATTTTCAATGGGGAGATTCCAACTTTTCGACACTATCCTGAACCGATGTACAAAAATCGAGTGCAGGAAGCACAATAATTGCCCTATCAAAATAAACCAATAGACAAATTGGAAACTGATCCCCTAAGAAATACAATGGACGTGTGTAATAAATGTATAATATTTGGGTTCACCAATTTACTGACAGTCTAAAATTTATATCATTTTTACACTAAAACTACACCAAAATATACAAACAATGATCTAAATATTTTCTAGCTTGCAGGTTGTGAGGAAATCTCTTGTATAAATAGTTCCCCTGAAAATATAATGCTTCCATGGAGAGTAACATGGAAAGAACCCTGAGAAGTAGTATATTAAAAACTGCATGCGAACGCTGTCTTTGAAACAGTAACTATTTTAGCTTTTCTTGAACCAACTTCACCAGATTATCCAACGATTCTGTCAAGTTATCAATCTTCACATTCAATTCTTTTATTTTTTCAGCTCCTATTTCGCGCGTTTTCCGAGCGAAAGACTGCTGATTCTGTATTGAAGCCAGTGATTCTTTAACTTCGGCATCCTCTGTGTAATGTTTGGTATTCAAATTCTGAATGCAGCTGATGCCATAATATTCGAGCAGTTTTTCCTTCTCGATCATTATATCACCAATGATATGTCTTCGCTTGTAGCAATTAAAAAGTGCGAATAATGAATGTTTCTGAATTTGTAAAACAAAGGTTAACCGATGCCAGGCATGCGCACGTTCTGCATTCTCTCTCACAACACTGTAGCTATCTGACAGCTGAGCAATGAAGACATTGAGGAAAACAACTACAGTTATGAATATGAAACTCATGTAGAGAAGGGCAGCTGACCAGTTCAAATGTTGGTATACATACACATCATCATATAAGTTTCCTTCTAGTAAGATCCTCAGACCAGATACGAACGTCCAATAAAATTCGTTGTCAATGCCTGGCACTCGATCTGTATCTTGCATGAGAGATTGATTTCTGAATCCTTCTGCTGTGTATGGAGTTCGTAACGCGATAAAATACGAGGTAGCAAACATAGAAAGATAGAAAAGGAAGAGCCCAACAAATTGAGGAACTTCACGTTTCAAAATCTGGAAAAAGATATTAGCGTATGGGCCTATGAAAGGAACAAGAGCGATTACTTGGAAAAGTCGTAATGAGTTTATGAGGTTGGTGATAGTAGCGAATTCCCACTGAGCGGGTTGACTGGTAAGGCGGAGAATGATTAGAATCAGAAGCGAAAATATACCAACTATGTCGAAATAGTTGGTGAAGTCTTTAAAATAATCGCCAATTGTCTGAAGAAAAACAAATGCTGTAGATTTATTTTGTCCTGATTCCTCATTCAGAACAATTCGATTTTTATAGATTTGGAAAAATTCGAATCTTTCAGACACAAAGTTATATGCGAAATAAAAAAGCACATACAGCTCTGTCAATATTCGAATGATGTTCGCTGGGTTTATGGTATACGCTTCTGGAGCATTCTCATAGGAAGCTTGTATCAAGGAGTACGACAGTGCTATCATGAAAAAGAAATGGAACAGAAGTTTGAAAACTAGGTACAGATTCCCGATCTTTTCCATTTTCCTTTCAACGAGTATTCGAACAGTACCATTGTATGCAAGATCTTCATCGCCCAAATCTGCTAGTCGTTTGAGAAAAACATTTTCCTTTTTGTAGCTTTTGTGATTCTTATCTTTCTTACCTGCTATGTGAAGATCAAAATATTATGTTTGCACTAACGCTACGTGTGGGTCTTTAGGGTGTTGGACAAGAGCATTGTCAAGTAATGCTTTCAGAGTTTCTTTCATCTCACAGCGAATAATCTTCAAAAGACCTACTTCAGGGTCATCTATGTAGAGTTTCAAGTATTCATCCTGAAAAACTAATCGTATGATATTAGCTGCTGCTCCATCACTCTTTTCCATTATCGCCCTCTGTAGTGCATTTTTACCATTTTACTATTTCTTCAAATGCCATTTAGAATATCCCTAATCAATTTCTGAAGATTAGTGTAGGTACGAGTATATTATATATTTAAGCTTTAAAATTAGTTGTTCTGCTCCAAGTGAGAATATTCTTACTTTGCACAGTGACAAGTGGAAATTCTTACTCATACTTGGTGCGACAAATTTCTCACCTCTCACATACTTGCCAACTGTCCCGCTTTTTTCACTTTTCTATTGAGCTAATTTTCTCGATGTCCCGCTTTTACATGAAATTTCCCCATTATGTCCCGCTTTTTTTTACTCATGTATAACACTTTTCTATTGCGTCCCACCATGGCCCGCGAAATTCAACGCTGCGTCCCGTTTTTATAATGGCTCAGGTTGGCATGTATGCTCTCACCTTCTGAAAAATTCTTATTTGAAGCACAAAGTTGGAACAAATTTGAAGTTTTTATTTTTTAAATATTCCTACTTACTGCTGCACCAAGCGAGAATTACACATTGGCAATTATTCATATCCAATTTATTTCGGGTTTACTAGCAGTAATCGATGAAGCATACGTGGCGTATGGTGAATTAATGTATTTACTAACCACAAAATATTTCATGCGAAATGCTTTTAAGGTTAATATATTTAGATATATTCTTAAAATATTGAGTCGCTCAATAGTATTTTATTTTAATTTGTTATTTACAAATCAAAATTACTCAATTTGGATTCCAACTCAATTCTTTATTTCCGTGTAAATTTAATCCTGTGCAACCTAGCATATTCCATTTACAATTATTATTATACTAGATGGTGATTAATGGAAGTTGATAATTTCATACTAACAATAATTATTTCTGAATCCTTTCAACCAGCGGCGGCTCCAGAGATTTTAATTTAGGGAGGCTCGATATTTCAGCGTCTAAGATAATTTTTATGGGGGACAAGCCCCCCAGGACCCCTTATTTGCTCAATTCGCTCGCTCAGGACCATCCAATCCAAAATCTAAGCTAGGTCCCTGCATTAACGGTCTTAATTCCAGGACGACTTAAATTCGACTGTCCTGGAATTAGAAGACCAGCGTTAATGCAGGGGTCTAGCCTGGATTTTGGGTTGGAGGTTCCTGAGCGAGCAAATAAGGGGCCTGGGTAGGGGCGTAGCCAGTGGCTCCGACAAGGGCCTGCCAGGGGCTACGGTCTGTCTGAACTGGGCCTGCAGAAACATTTTCTGGGCCTGCAGGATATTTAGTGGGCCTGCGGGCAGGCTCTGCAGGCCCATTGGCTATGCCTATGGCCCTGGGGGGAAATCCCCCATACAAATTATCTTAGAAGCTGAAATTTCGTTCTAAAGCTATCCTAAACATCTATGGAGCAATAATGTTGATCTAATTTATCTTATTATTCATGCATTTTGATGCATTAAAATCAACATAAAAATTAGAAAGCAACTTTTTAACTTTTGGTGTTATGGCCTCCCCATGGGGTTACTGCTTTCAGCTCTGTGTGTTTTGAGATCAGATAAAGTATCTCAATGCTTTTGATTTCAAATTCTGTCAAAAATTGGCCCATTTTAAAGTATTTTATTAAATATTTCTTGATTAACAAATTACATTTGTTCCCGTACTCTACGTATGCAACCGCGATACTGCTAATAAACCCCAAATAAATTGCAAATAAATAGTAGTCAATGTGTCTGTAAATTTAGTACGTGTATGCAGTATTTGTAAGGTTTCTTAGTATAAATTTTATATTGATGCTTTTCACACCATCATATACACATTCTCGCACCTCTTGACTGATTTATAGAATATGCTAGAGACTAACCTACAACGTTGACCTAGGGTCTTTCGGGGTGTAGATTCCAAAAATTATGGAATCAATATTTTGTTTGTTTTGGGTGACTCTACCCTATCATGTTTTTCATTATTCAAAAAATTTAATTTCGGACAAAATGTTCGCAATATTCTTCCAATTTCGATATATGGAATCTACCACCGGGACCGTTGCAAAGCAGAAATCCTCAAATCCAACACCCCCTCCCTGTCTCACAGTCACACTATGTCACAATCTCTAACATACCCTCTTCACATTACGTAACATAACTTAAACAGATTTGTTGCTAACACAAAGTCATTCGACAACATCTTCCAATAGCACACGTCTACCGTAACACTTATACTCTCGATCTCTCATATGTACAAATACCATAACTCTGAATGATATCTGATCCTTAGTCCTCAGCCTGTTAGTAGGTGCCTAGTGTATAGTTCAGTGCTGAAGAGCACCTTAGCTAGGTTTAGAAGCAAACATTTCCCGAATAAGATGCGAAAACCAATCAGAAAAGTCAACTCTCCATTGCATTGATTCTCTAAGATATAGAT
Organism: Aphrocallistes beatrix; assembly: GCA_963281255.1. Classification (NCBI taxonomy): domain Eukaryota; kingdom Metazoa; phylum Porifera; class Hexactinellida; order Sceptrulophora; family Aphrocallistidae; genus Aphrocallistes; species Aphrocallistes beatrix. The sequence goes on along the minus strand of OY725492.1, from coordinate 733,372 downwards.
CTTATATGCATGAAAACTTAGATATTTTACTCTGATTGGATTGAAGAACTGGCAAGTCAAATGGAAGAATAGAAATTTTAGAAATATTGACATCTTAGAGATTTGCTGAATGTATGGAATTGAAGGTGATGATAAATATATCATGAGGATCATGAGCTATCCAGAAACAGCTCTGCTACCATCTTCAGGACCGAATTTGAGTATCATTTATTTATGGTTAGTAGAGCTAAACACGCAATTAGTCTCTTTATTAGCCATTAAAAAGTTAGTTTTATCCACAGACATGCGCCAAGGATTCACCAAAGGTTCCTTCTCCACACTGTCTTATCTCTTTGAATAATGGTACAGGAAATTGATGGAATATTGTAACAGGATCAGACAACATAACATCGCTTGAAGAGGGAATTCCACCTATGATTGATTGAAAATTGAGATTGACGTTTATAAAATGTATTCTTTTTTGTTATTCTCACAAATGTCAATTCTTTTCTTTTCTTTTGATGCAGCACCTGTAAGTCAATCAAATTCGAGCTCTTCACACCACTTCTAATTTTTAGTAAAATATATCTTTTAACACAATGATGGCGTATTTTCTTATATTCTCATCCAGAAGTCTTTTTCCCTATGATTACCTATTAAAATGAGGAATCAAATCTATCTGATCGAACAATGTCTAGATATTCCATTTTTAAAATATTACAGAAGCACCCTTACGCCCCCCCGCTCCCCCAAAACACCCCAATACACCCCTAAGTATATTCTACTAAAAACAAACATACCTAGGATTTCCTGAGATGGCTCGGGTCAAGAGATGGCTTATTCTCGAAACAACAGGAGCGTTGCTCCCATCCTGTTCCGAAAATAAGATAAATCAAAAAGATTAGTTATTTAATCCGGATCAATTTTTGGTTTAGGGCCACTTTTGACAACGACGAAAGTGGTCCCCGGTCCAATTTGGTCAGGGATCCAATTGTTCATGGCCGGGCTGGGTTGGGTACCGGTGTCATAGTGCTAGTTGTACCCCCGGACTTGTGACACTAGGGTGGGGAGTATAATTTGAAGACTAAGATAATTTTAAAGCAGTGGGCACTGATTCGCGATTTTCGCTGCGTGGCAAGAGCCGCAAGACACATTTCTTCTTCTCAAAAGTCACCATACAAAAGATAGTTCTAGGTCTTAGAATAATCTTTTAAAATCATTGAAGATCTTCGAATTACAATCTCTAAAGACTAAGATTGATTGGTATAAGAAATTTTATACCTAATTAGGCAGACATCTCACCCGGGGTACCGCAGGCACTTTCACACCGGTAGAAATTTCTCGATCGGTCGGTGACGCCGGCGAGTATTGATTTTGTATGTAGTGAGCCGGCATGCCTAATTTCCGGGATGGGACAGGATCCCATCCCGGAAATTAGGCATCTTAACCCGTCCGGGAAATTAGGTACCTTCTTTGTCCCGTCCCGGAGATTAGGCATCTTGACTCGTCCCGTCCCGGAAATTAGGCATGCCCAGTGAATCTAAATTGTATTTCTGAGTATTTCTGTGTGACGTGGGACTTTTTTTTTTGCATATGTGTATAATTCTCTATAGTTGTAGTTTACCTGTCCACTGGCGGTCAAGCCGTGCCATGAAAATGATTCCGGTTCTATTTCTTCGAGTCTCTAGCAGGGTATTATACAGCCTTCCAGAAATACGCTCCTAGTCTCAAACCCATACATTTTCTTACGCTTAAATCGATAAATAATATTACAATATAAGGTAAACTGGGTAATATTCTAAATTCATGATCCTAAACACTTTCGGGAAAAATCATACGCCTAAAGGAGCGTCTCGCGTCTCTAAAAGCACATTAGATATAAAAATATAAAGATGGGCTAGAGCAGAGGCCGGTAACCTTTTGAATGAAGTGTGTCAGTTTACCTATAGTGTCAATATATTTATGACCTTGTGTGCCCGTGGCACGCCTGGCTAGGGTTACCGACCCCTGAATATACATAAATGTCGGTATGTCGACCTACATTTATTTTCAAACCCCACGTGCCATCAATTTAGGCTCGCGTGCCATAGGTTGCCGACTCCTGGGCTAGAGTATCTTTGACAAATTATCAAATTCAATTACTCAAATTGGTGATCTCTAAAATGATTATTTTATGCCCTCGAAATTGAGAGCAAAGTTTTATACTAAACTATCCATTATGTTTCTCAGAAGTAAGATCCGCACCAAATATTTCATAATTCATTATTTATTTTTTAACTTTTAATATTATTTTCAAGTTTCTAATTGGGAACAGAATGCAATCAAAAGAACTGCCAGACCGGATAATGGACTTGATATTCTTGAAGTGGGAGGATGGGAGCTATAGAGGATGGAGAAGGTGCTTATTGGTGGAGAAATTGGCCAAGATAGAAGAGAAGTTCATAGTCTGTAGTCTCTGTCAGGGTTTACTCAGAGGGGCATGTCTAGTCCGCAAAGATACTAAGCAGGAACTGAGATGCTATGCCTGTATTCCTCAATTTGCGACTCTGCATAAAGCTCAGTTAAATCAAACTTCAGTCAATGAAAAATGTGTAAGTTCACGTCTAAACTTTGTTTGATAATGCTTATAATAAAAAGTCGAGAGTGCATGCTTTCTGGACTTAACGAGCATGCTCTCTCGACCTAAGGAGCATGCTCTCTCGACCTAAGGAGCATGTTCTCTCGACCTAATGAGCATGCTCTTTGGACTTAACGAGCATGCTCTCTCGACCAAATGAGCATGCTCTCTGGACTTAACGACCATGCTCTCTCGACCTAATGAGCATGCTCTCTGGACTTAACGAGCATGCTCTCTCGACTTTTCAATACCTCTGATAATGCCCGCTACTACTTTCCCTGGCTGATGTATCCAACAAGCTACGAGGCTACTGCCAGCCTAATATAGTACAAACACGCTTTCTCGCCTTAACTTTTTTTTTGTCCCGTACTTTCGAAAATTATTTACTTTATGTATCTATTGTAAGCAAAAATAAACAAATTATTCATCGTAGAGGTTCGAAAATCCGATATTCAGAATATGACGTAGTTTCAATTGGTGATTTTTGTAAATTGGCTGACACTGGACATGCAAGGGCGTAGATAACCTTTGTCAACTTGGGGGGCTTGAGATCAGGGGCATCGCCAGGATTTTCTCTACGGGGGTGGCTAACTACTGAACATATTTTCTGATGGAGGACACAACACCCAGCTAGGGATCTGGAGAGTGCTGGAAGCGCTCCTAGAAGCTGACAGTATTTATCTCGAAATATGCTCAGATTCCTCAAATTTGGACAACATTAATGCTAATTTTTTAAAAATATAGTACGTATATTAAACGCTGATGGGAGTCCGAAATACAAGAAACTAGAAAAACTTTGTCAGTCGGACATTCCCCCCCTTGCCTCCTACGTAGTGACCTCTCTGCTTGGAATCAAGTTTAGCGTTATTATCAGTATACTGGGTTTGGTTTGTCTGTCGAAACTACATTAGGGAATTAGTTTATTATGCGTACTAGGAGTCGAATCACATTTCGGACAAAATTTTTGAATCATTGAATTAACACATTCACTGTTTCTGCCAAAATATGAGGGCGCTTTAGCCTCTATCTACGTCTCGACATGGTTGTAGAAGGAAACTCCTACTGAGAACATTGGCACTGTACCCTGGAGGGCCTGGGCTCGAGGTGACTATCATTTAACTATACTATGGATAATATAAATGTTCATATTTACTATTTTTATTTTTTCATTCATTCATTCATTCTCTCTGATATAGATTGAGTGTCCTCTAAAAGAAGAAGGCTGTAAATGGAATGATATAATTCCCAAAATATTCTCACACCTCACAGAGTGCGAATTCATTCAAGAGGAATGCCCGCTGGGATGTTCTCACGAGACTGAGGAAGGAGAGAGTAAAGTTTCATTAGTTGAGAGAAGATTTCTAGAAGAACATCAGTTGGTGTACTGTTCTATGAGGCCTGTAAACTGCGAGTTTTGTAACAGTGAATTAAAAGCATTTGAGATGAATGGGCATCTTAAAAACTGTGAGGAATGCTTTGTTCTATGTCCTCTCTCTTGTATGGAAGAAGAAGAAGTTAAGAAACTCAGAAGGAAAGATATCCCAGCTCACTTGGATGTAGATTGCCCCTTACAGGAAGTAACGTGTCCGTATTCCGTGGAAGGATGTAGTGAGAAGATGGAGAGAAGATTAATGGACGAACATCAGAAAGAGATTTGTTCTATGAGACCGGTTAACTGTGAATCTTGTAGCATTGAGACGAAAGCGTTTGAGATGATGGAGCATATTGAAATGTGTGATGAGTACTTTGTCCCTTGTCCTAACTCCTGTGAGGGAGAATCCGAAGTTAGAAAACTAAAAAGGAAAGAGATCCCTGTTCATTTAGAAGAATGCCCTTTACAAATAGTCGATTGTTCTAACGCTGAGTTTGGATGTAAGGATAAGATGAGTCGGCAGTTTATTCCAGTTCATGAGAAAGATATTTGTCCGATGAGACTGATCAACTGCGAGTTTTGTGAGAACGAAATACGAGCCTGTGAGATGAACGAGCACGTCGATAATTGTAGTGAGTACTTGGTTCTATGTCCTAACTCATGTTTAGAATTTGAAGAAATCAGAAAACTGAAAAAGAAAGATCTCCCTTCTCACTTGGAAGAAGAGTGCCCATTACAAGTGTTGGATTGTCCTTTTGCTGAGTACGGATGTAGAGAGCGAATCGAGAGGAGATTGATGGGTGGGCATGAAGATGGAAATATGATGACGCACTTCAGAATGTCGATGGAGAGAATGAAAGAGAATTCTCTACGAATTACTTCACTGGAGAGAGAGAACACTTCGATGATGGATGAAGTTTCAAGAATCCATAAGACGCAAACTGATGAAATCTCAAGAATCCGATATAACCACTCGCTTGAATTGATGGAACTAAAAGATGAGATGAATTTTCTGATAACTGCGATCAACAACTCACCGAGAGGATCCTTTCTCTGGAAGATAACAGGTGTTAGACAGAAATTAAAGAGCAAAGAATCGACCTTAAGCGATCCTTTTTACGTCGGTCTCTACAAATGTCAAAGTGAGATCGTATGGAACCACGAGAACCAAGGTCAGATTGGCTGTTTCCTTCACATCTTGAAAGGAGATTGTGATGACAAGCTAACATGGCCGTTCAGATGGAAACATACTCTGATTTTAATCAACCAAAAGAGTCATGCACCGAATTTTGTCTCAGTCAATGAATTCGATGGATTTAAGCATCAATTAGTGCCGAAATGCTTCCTAAAACCGACAGAAAACAGAAACAACTGCTTTGAATTGTTGGAATTTATATCTCACGATAGAATTCAGAAGGAAAAGTATCTGAAAAACGATTCTATCTCCCTCAAAATTGTTATTGAATGATTTCTAATTTTTCAATATTTTTTGCAAACAATTTTATACAGTAAAACTAGTGATTTTATTTTGTATATTGAGGTATATACATTTTGTATCGACATTTTGAAATATATTTTTTTTATTGTACTGACAAAATCTACTTTGTTTCTCATTACATTATTACACTGCCATTTGTAAGGAGCAGTGGCGTAGCTAGGGGGGGGCAGCACTTGACCTTGTGTTTCATAAATACACTTGCCAAGTTGAGGTAGAAATATGTGTTGAGGGGCGGCATAGGTGTAAGCTACGCCTCTGGTAAGGAGTCCACTCTTGTAGCTCTTTTTTTCGAATTAGAGTTATAATTGAGGACTTGAAACACTTCACTCTGGGTTTATCCAAAAAATTCGATTTTTGCTCAAATATACATAACTATATGTGTGTGTTGACCACATAAAAGTATTTGAGTTGTTTGATTAAATATGTCACTGAAGAAGTATTCTGCGCTTTTATTTTAGGAAATTTACCAATACATGGATTTTGTACAAAATCCATATCCCCGTTCACGTAATTGAAAAAGTCTGATAAATTGAACTGGTACTGGTGACAATATACAACAAGGACAGTGGAACCAGCTATAAACACAACTCTACATAGTGGTCACCTATACATTACGGCCACTTTAAAAAAGTCCCGTCATTGACTTTAACATTGCAATTAACCTATAAAATAACCAAATGTACATAATGATCATTTTTGCCGTCTTTGTATTTCTGAGAAAAGTATTTTATATTTTATTGATAGAAAAAACAAACAACTGCAACATCCAAAAGCAAAAGCTCAGCAGAAAGTATAACACACCTAATGTATGCTACACGTAAATACAGACATAAAGAAGACAGTACTAAATGACATTAGTTTTCTCAGATTCTTGATCAATGAAAATGTTATCCACATCGTATGGAGATTTCTTTTTCTTGCCTTTTAGATCCGCAGTATTTCCACATGCACCTTCTTCGTTACCCTTAGAAGAAATTCCCTCTTGACTTTCTCGTTCCGCGCGTTCCCTTGCCATTCTTTCTTTTCTTTCTTCATCGTCGCCAAATAATGATTCGAACTCTTCCTTATTCATTCCGTTAATTAGTATTAACAGCAGTAACCCCACTACCGCTCTCTTCATTTCCTCTTCATCAGCTGATTGGTTTTTCATTTCTTCCATCTCTTTCAGTTCTTTTGCTTTCAGCATGATCTTGCTAGTGCATACCATACCTCCTGTATCAATCCGTATCTTCTCAATGGTTGATATTAGTCGCTTCGTTATGTGGTCGTAGTAGAACTGGTCTTTGCAATTACTGGAAATGCACATCCAATTTTGATTTGCTTTTTGAAGAATTCCATCTTTAAGCTCTGCAAGTTGTTGGTTTTCCAGTTCAGCGCTAATTAAACGTTCTTGTTTTTCGTAGGAATAGATTTCCTCCACTCCTCGTCGTTTAAGCTTCATATCCGCCTTAGTAAAAATTGGTATGACGTAACTGTAGAATTGTTCATGTTCCATGAATCTTTCGAACAATTTGAAGCTTTCTACCAGGTCTTTGCCCACTCTCTCAGCCGAACTGATCACGAAAATGAACGCATCCACTCCGTCCTTTGCTTCATAGAATGCGTCGGCCAAGTCCCTCTTCACCTGTTCACTTTTCCTAAAATCTCCAAATCCTGGTGTGTCGATCACACGCAGAGTGATACCTCCAGGAAGGTTCCTACATTCACACATATTTTTGGCAGTGACTGGGGCTAGATCATCTCCTGCATAAAAATACTCTTTCTGCAAGAGGAAGTTTCCGAGGCTGCTTTTCCCAGCTCCGATTCTTCCAACAAGCATGATGGTGTACTCTTTGTAGTTCTTCTTCTTTTTCACAATGCCTCCATGCGTGTTTCCCATTTTAATAGATTCTAGTATTTCTCTTAATTGGTTTATAATTGAAAAATTATGTTAACAAATTTTGGTCATATTGGCTGGAAAATAATTTGGAAAATAAAGCGGATAATTATCAGTACTTTGCTCTATCCAAAGGACAGCATTTCCCATTTCTTTGGATCTAAGGGTAGGTACAGTTTGAATTGAATGTAAACGATTAGAGATAAATATAGTCAACTCTCCTTAATCGGGCCAACCGCTTAATTGGGACAAGCACGCTTCGCTTGCTTGCGCTGCACGGCTGGCGGACGCTTTATGTCCGCCGGATAAACTCAAACTCATGGATTAATTATATGGTAGATAACATCTCTAAATAGGTCAGTCTTGCTGTTATAATCGATATTACTCGAAAAATCACCAAATTGATCATTTTTTTCAATTTTGCTGAGTAATGATGGCGTCATAACAGAGTGATGAGTCATTTTTTTAATGATTAATCAGAGACATCGTACTCACATAAACTGAAAGAGACATATATTATGATAAATAGAAGTAACAAATTTGATGACGCATTCGCATTTATGAGTGAAAGGGAATTTTATAACAAAAAATATTGCCTTCATTTTATATATTAAAAACTGATCTTTCTAGCATATATGATCTGAAGTTGAAAAATGCGTAATTATTCCAGATTTTTCAGAAGTGTATTGCAAATATGAGATATATAATCCCCGAAAGCCGCGGAGTGTAACGGGAAAAGTTGGCTTGTACAAATACTATCATAAATGCTGAACAGTTATGATCACTTGTCCTGCTAGCAGCACCCTCTACTTCAGTGTTTCTTAACCTTTTTAGACTCCCGCACCCCTTCAGCTTTCGAAATCAAATCTCGCACCCCTTTTTAATATAAAGGTAGCGTCATTACGCCTATTCAATAAAATGCATTGATTTACACATTATGATTTGGGCATGCCTAATTTCCGGGACGGGACGGAACCATCAGGTACCTAATTTGGTACCTAACGAGTCAAAATGCCTAATCTCCGGGATGGGACAGAAAAGGTACCTAATTTCCGGGACGGGACGGGTTAAGATGCCTAATTTCAGGGACGGGACGGGTTAAGATGCCTAATTTCAAGGACGGGACGGGTTAAGATACCTAATTCCCGGGACGGATCCCGTCCCGTCCCGGAAATTAGGCATGCCCATATGATTTTGAAAAAGAACTTCCAAGAATACAATAAAATGTGCTAAAGCTAAACAATGCACTTCATTGAGTAGGCAAAATGGAACAAATTTGTAATTACTTAGTAAATATTAATCAAGTGGCTATACTTTCTCGCACCCCCCAGAATCGTCCCTCGCACCCCTAGGGGGTGCGTGCACCCCCGGTTGAGAACCACTGCTCTACTTAATAAATCGTTCTATACATACAACTCACTTTTCTCTAGCAGTCTTAGCTGATTCTTCTGGTAATATGAAATGTTAAAATATGATATCTACGTACTTTATCGTAGCAATTTATACTGGTTGTTATTCTATAAATAATCGAACTTTGCATCATCTTTCATTTGTACAAAGTACGAGTTTACATCATCTATCAAATCCTACTTCTAAAGCAAGTAGGATTTGATAGATGATGCAAACTCGTACTTTGCTACATTACACATTAGTAGTATAATATGTTTTGCTATACTCTTCTATGGTCACATTTATTCACTGTTAGATGAAATCACTATTCGGACGAGACCCCTTATGAAATCTAGGACTCTAACACCGATTTCCATCAACCTTTGTCTCGCATTCGCGTTAATTCTCAGGAACCTAACCCTCGCGAACAGCGATGGGATTCCTGGGTTCGATTTCTTTTTCAGAAATATGCAATGTTAGAAAGAAATGACGGAACTTTCGTCCCCTGAAATGCCCCTTTCGCACCTACTGATTTCTCAATCAAAATGCCTCATTTTCACCTTTTTTTTCAAACATACTCCACTCCAAAAGCCTCACTTTCCGTTCCTTACATATTAGTATCCGTTTATTTTTACCTAAAAATCAAATCACTGATTAGTTTTTTAAATTAGTATTTATTTTTTATTGATTATTTAAAATGTTAAAAATATAGACATACAGTTTAATCATTATCTTAATTAAGAAATTATGTATAAATACTGTATATTAAGTATATAATTATGTTTATGATTACAGTAACATTAGCTTAAATCCTAAAAATAATACTTTTTACATAATAGATGATAACATCACGTTAGTAAATACTGTAATTGTATCAATTATTTAATTACTTCATAAATCCTTGAGCATCTTTAGTTAAGAAATAGATCTTGGTAGTTCTTGTGGGCATAAGAACTGTTGTGCCTTTCAACTTGATTTTTGATCTTGATCTTGTGGTTATTCATGTTCTTGATGTTTACAAAGGCAAGTTTCAGTGTAACCATTAAATAAGGAAAACTTTGTATGGTAGTGGCAAGAGTTATTATTAACCCAATAATCGCACTGATGAAATAATCGTAATCACGAATGTACCCGTGAGGGGAGTATAGAACGAGAGATTTGGGACCATATAGAATGGCATTCAGCCATGTGTGTGGTAGACATGCAATTGTCATGATGATGGAATGTAGATATATGACCGAAACCGCCAAAATCTGTAAAAATAGTGAGACTAGAAGGATAAATGACGCATATCTGTAGTTCCGATAGTTTATTTTGAAATAGTTGATCACGAATAAGGATGCATTTTCGAAATTAATTGCATCAAAAAGTCTTTTGTAAAGTAAAATTCGTAGTTTTCTTATCGCAATACATGCAAAGACAAATTGATATATCATTGCAATGCATATTCCTATAGAGCAAAAGAAAACGAGCTGACGGAATAATCCAACAATTACAAATATCAAGACGCAGCAGAAAGATAACAGCAGTTTAGCGCGTAAATGGACATTAGCTCCAAAATAATCGTAAACAGAACAGATCAACTCGGCAAGAAGGCGCACGAATAGTACAATGCAAAACATTGAGAGTGAAGACGTTATCAAAGCAATTCGCAACCACAGCGATTGTAATGATTTCAAGAACTGATGATATGTATAGCTAAAGAATTTTAGGTGTACGATTTCAATGTTATCACCATGTTCACTCGAATTTGCTGATATATTCGAGTTTATGGCTATTTCCAGTACAGTTGAAATGAAAAACGCATACTCACTAAGCATATTGCCAAAAAAAATAAATATTTCTTTCGCCTTATATTAGCATTATTTTCTATGCAATTAAGATGTTGTTCACTAAATAATTGATGTGACTTTCTAGTTTTCTTCAATACTTGATGATCTTTTAACAACTGCAAAATCAGATAGAACGTCCATATGAGCGAGAGAGAAACTATACAGACACCATTGAAGAGAATGATTGGAGTACACACCAAGTCGACGTATATGTTGGCTTGTTCTATAAAACTATATTCGTGAGACATCAGATTCTTTGTTGAATAATTCATTTTCAATTAAATTAGTTTTTTTACTACTATTCAAAGTATTTATATAATCATATTATGCAGATCACAAATCCATTAATATATTACAGATCTAGTACCCGCCTATTCAGGATGGTGATAATAACATGATCTTTGTCTAAATAATTTTGCCTTAGATTTTAGCTTATATAATGATTTAATGATTAATTATAATTATGGACATTTCCCAATATAGTATTCACTAGAAAGATTACTAAAAACTTACATAATACTAATCAGTAATCAGTTTGTTTAACTATATTAATTAATTGATTAAGGATGCTGCAAGGGGAGATATTTTCAACCCATAAAAGTGTCAATTACACAAAAGTGAGTTTTTGTGTCAACAGTATTAAACTTATATTATCTACCTTAGTCCCCAAACTTTATGTTGGTCAGTTTATATATTCAATGCTTTGGAGACATGTTAATTCTACTCTTAGTGTTGTAGAGTTAAAATATTCCATTATGTATGCAATGTTATCCAAAATATCAATATATGAAAGTGGAATTGGAGAATCTCACAACACAGGTCCAATGTGTAGTTGATTCAGGTTGGAAACTGAAATTATATCCAAACTAGTAACGTGAATGTTTGAGTACATAGGATACAAGGTGTTCTTGGATTGGGAACCTTGTCTTGAGTCTCTCTATTATACACGTGAGTTGATATGGTACATCCTTGACATTAATAGTATTATTCAGTTTTTAACTAATCTTTTTAAACATTATTTTTAAAGATCCAACCTTATATAAGGAGATACCACGTACAAGGACATTGGAACTTGGTGAAACACTTTTAGAGAGGGAGAGACGACAAACCCAAAAGATAAAAATACAGTAGTCGTTCATACTGAAGAGACTATTTTAGGAAGGGTTGCCGTGGGAATGGGAATCCCCATGGGATGGGAATGGGAATGATTTTCAAGAATGAATGGGAGACTTTTACATTATATTTTCTATGAGAAAGAGAGATAAGGAAGCAAAAAATAAAATATTATATATTTTTACTCTACCATATATCAATATCAATTCATATATAATATTTATTGGTTAATAGTGCAACCGATTATCACAATTATAAAATGTATTGTGCATTTTAAGGTAAAGCATGAATATTGATGCAGTGAATCCATACACTATAAAGTTCATTTTAAAACAAGACATGTCACGCCAAAATTGATCCGAGATAAGTTTAGTCCCTCGGAACAGTTTTGGTTACCAATTTTGGTCCAGGGTAAAATTATTTCAAAAGCTGCTTTCATTGGATGCGTTTCTTCGATCACATTGTGGACTCATTAGTTGAGTCTTTTTAAAAATTTGCATTGAATCAAAGTTCCCAAACAACTCGAGCCTTGTAGACCTAATTAGTTTTGAGAGGATTCATACCCAGATGTTTAATATATGTGCGTCTTAATCCAAGTTCTAGCAAGTCTCTTAACTTACTACATAAACTTGGTCATTTTAGTTTCAGAGATGCTTTAATTTAATTAATATACAAACAAACAACTGTAATCTTTTGCAAACTAAACTCAGTAAAAAGCTTAACAAGTATGAAAGTATGTTTTAGTAGTAACACAAACATAAATAAGAAAACACTAGATCATATGGGTTTTCTTGGATCTTTGCTCATCAGGAAATGTCCTCAACCCCGTACACCGATTCATTTTCCTTGCTTTTTAGATCTGCAGTATTTCCACATGCACCTTTCTCGCCATCCTTAGAGCAATAAACGACCTCTTGACTTTCTCGTTCCGCACGTTCCCTTGCCATTCTCTCTCTTCTTTCTTCATCGTCGCCAAATAATGATTCATACTCTTCCTTATTCATTCCGTTAATTAGTATTAACAGCAGTAATCCCACTACTGCTCTCTTCATTTCCTCTTCATCAGCTGATTCGTTTTTCGTTTTTTCCATCTCTTTCAGTTCTTTTGCTTTCAGCATGATCTTGCTAGTGCACGCCATACCTCCTGTATCAATCCGTATCTTCTCAATGGTCGATATTAGCTGTTTCGTTATGTGGTCGTAGTAGAACTGGTCTTTGCAATTACTGGAAATGCACATCCAATTTTGTTTTGATTTTTTAAGAATTCCATCTTTAAGCTCTGCAAGTTGTTGGTTTTCCAGTTCAGCGCTAATTAAACGTTCTTGTTTTTCGTAGGAATAGATTTCCTCCACTCCTCGTTTTTTTAGCTTCATATCCGCCTTAGTAAAAATTGGTATCACGTAACTGTAGAATTGTTCATGTTCCATGAATTTTTCGAACAATTTGAAGCACTCTACCAGGTCTTTACCCACTCTCTCTGCCGAACTGATCACGAAAATGAACGCGTCAACTCCGTCTTTTGCTTCGTAGAATGCGTCGGCTAGGTCTCTCTTCACCTTTTCGCTCGACCTAAAATCTCCAAATCCTGGTGTGTCGATCACACGCAGGGTGATACCTCCAGGAAGGTTCCTACATTCACACATACTTTTGGCAGTGACTGGAGCTAGATCATCTCCTGCATTAAAATACTCTTTCTGCAAGAGGAAGTTTCCGAGGCTGCTTTTCCCAGCTCCGATTCTTCCAACAAGCATGATGGTGTACTCTTTGTAGTTCTTCTTCCTTTTCACAATGCCTCCATGCGTGTTTCCCATTTTTAGATTCTAATATTTCTCAGAATAAATTTTGAAAAAAGTCAATGCGTGTATTAACAAAGTTACACTCAAAATTATTTTAGCCACCAAATAAGCAAATAATTTATTTCAAGATTCTTACAGTACTTTGCCTGAGAAGCACCGGTTTTTGGTTGTAGTCAAATATTTTAGTAAACGAGATTCAAGCCAATAGAATTTGTGGTGCTCATTAACTTAAATTTAATTGTTATAAACGCCCTTACTTGTATGAGTAAACTTTATGCTAGAATGAGTTTGTGCGATATTTTCTTGATATTTAAGCCTGAAATGGTGTTCAGTGTGCAAGGACTGAAACCAATCAGTAAAATGGATAAAATAACCAATTAATTTAGGATAAGCATATACGTATATATCTATAACACTATTGTCACACACTAATTCATGATGAGCAGTTCTAAGCTCTTACCTAACTAATTAAAGAACTCAAGTTTTTTTGTGGAACCAAGAGCCGAAAAAACTTTTGGATCTCGATCTTTTCGATGTTGGTTCGCTTTTTACACTTTTGTCCAGTTGTCTCTTGTAGACATCTTTGCATACTTTAGAGCATAATTTATCTTCACACATTGCCTTAATCAATTGTAGCAGCTGATCACGGGTAAGATCTTCAAGAAATTTTGGTTCGGACTCGCCTTCGGAGTTTGATTCACTGATTTCATTTTCATCTTTTGGAAATTTGGGATTGATCTCACTAGTATTTGATTTAAGATCCGTATTTTTAATCGAAGTATTAGAGAAATCTGTTTTTACGTTATTTTCCTCATGACTAATTTCATCATCAGATTTTTGTTTTACATCCTTCAACGGGTTTTCAATTATCAATGAAATTGCATTTGATAATTTTTGGAGAAATTGTTTCTTTTGTTCTACTCTCACACTACTTACATAGAGAGGACCATCTTTGGTTTTATCAATGATGTTCTTTAGTCTTTCCATGCCTTTACATTCGATTTGTTTTTGTAACCGTTTTACACTCGCTTCATAAGTATCGCAACCTTTCAATTCATCAATGCTCGTGAAAATTACAATTGTTCGTTCCCAGAACTTGGTCGTATCTTCAACGTATTTTGCAGAAAATGCTTCGAATTCTTCAAAGAATTCCAATAAAATTCTCTCATTCGATTTAATTAACAGCATGAATATGCCAACGCCCCCAGTGTCATTGATCGTTCTTATCAATTCTTTCCAGTGATTTCCTAACTCATCTAGCTCCATACCTCCACACATTCCTGGCGATTCAGTTAACCCAATTTCAAACCCAACATCCCCTATCTCGATGTCAAACGAATTAGCCTCGAAGTTTTGTGCGAACATTGTATCTGCTCCTTTAAACTCTGTATTATCAGTCAAATACCCCAGGAGAGATGTCTGACCGCAACCACTCCTCCCCAGTAATAATACTTTTACAATTTTTGGTTTGTCGTCTAGAGGGCAAATTTTAATCTTTGATTCCAAATCTATCGATCCTAGGTCAGTTGATGGTTCCTCCTCGCTCGTGATATCGCTCTCTTTGTTATCGAACAATTGACTTAAACTTGGGTCATGTTTTGAGAGTAAGTTGCGTAGCGCTTCATTTTTTTGATACGCTTCTAAAGGGTTTTGCATTATTTCTTTGATTTTAGGATGTTCCAGCATTTCTTCATTGCCTAAGCTTATTCCATTTCCTCCCGCTGGCAAAACCTGGGATAGAGCTTCCATCGTTGCTCCTTTTTTCTGTCCACTGAATATGTTTAGCAGTGATGAAAAATGATTTTGCATGTTGAGAATTACTAATAAAATTTATTATAAGTTAAAGAAAATTTTCTTTTGCATTTGGTAATATATATGAAATATATTGACTCATTGTATGATACTACTTTAAACGAATTATAAAATAACCGAATACCGAATGTAAAATCCAAAATTGGTCAAGCTAGCCTAATGATTTAAGATATGTATATGCATTCTCATAAAAAATATAAAAACAAGAACTTATATATTTCAGCAAAAATGAACTTCTTGTGAAATGAAATAAAAATGAAATCACTTTCTCGTTTAGATTTCTATATGGTAAGTTACGAGCAACCAAGGTTGTTGTTTAGAAAGTATAGTTAACTATCCCTATTCTGTACCAAGGAGGAATTTGCACCAAGTAGTAAAGTAAGAATATTCTTGCTTGGTCCAAGAGTATCGGTATGTTTGAGTATAAAAGTATTTTACGAATCAATATTTCATACAAAACTGTTATGGCTTATGAAGAACATATTTTTTGATATATTTTAATGAAAAATAATGCAGTTGAAGTGTAAAGAAACTATAGTATTTTATTTTATTCGTTATTTACTCATTCAAAATTATTCAGGTTTGATATTTTCAACTCGATTCTTTATTTCAATGTAAATATGATAATGTACAATCTAACATCGGTTGTCATTGACTATAATTAGTATATAAGATGGTGATTAGTGACACAAAGTTGATTTCACGTAGAATAATAATAATAATAATTCGAGTTAAAATATTCAAAACTGAGAAATTTCAATGTGTAACAAATGAATTTGTGACCAGATAAAATATTTCTATGCTTTGATTACAAATTCTTTCGAAATAGTCCCATTTTAATAGTATTTATATGGAAAATTTCTTGATTAAGAAAATATATTTATCCCCCTACTACTCTCGGTATGTAGCCCCGATACTGCTAATATGGTTCTGTATATAAAAGACTTCAATAATCTGGAACCTCCTTAACCTGTAATCCGATCATTCAAGGATTATATTTTAATTAGATACTGACCTCTACAAACTGGCGACCTAGTGATTTAGTCTTAATAATCCGACATTTTCTTTTAGGAAGAATGCCTGATTATTCAGGTTTTACTCTACGTATCAGTATAAATATAATCTTATCGGATTTCCTACATTTAAAAATTATATTCAGTCCTCAACACATCTCAGTAGATTTCCCAACAAAAATAGTTTTTTTATCATACAGAATTTGAGGATAGAAAGTATGACAGATAAAATTCTATTATTCGAAAAGTCCAAACGAAATGAAATTGTTTAATTAGAGAAGCTTTTCGCTTGGTATCTTCATACTAAACTGAAGAGTATCAAGCGAAAAGCTTCCATAATAAACATAAGTCTTATTTCCTATGCATTTTTTACGCTAAGAAATTTAACCCGCTACTATTTGCTATCCTCTCAAATATAATATATTCAAAAATTGATTCTTAAACAATTATAATTTGACATGAATATTACAAAGCAAAAGCAAAGAACAAACTGCTCAATTACCCGATTTAATGAACACGATATACTATAATATACAACTCACTTTCCTTGATCCAATTTCTTAGGCAAAAGATACGTTAAAGTATAATATATATACTACTATGCGATATCCTAGCTATTTATATTATGTTATATTACAAAAAATCGGACTTTACATCACCTAGCATTGTATATAGTCGGGTTTTACATCATCTCTCAAATGCTGCTTGCAATATAATATGATACGTAAATAGTACTATACGTACTATAGTAGTAGTAATCTAGCTATGCTCTTCCAATATATTTTGTTCGTATGTAACGTGAGATCATTATCTATAACCTGAATGACTTTGTGTTTTAATACATTCAAGATTAAATAGTAGTAGACTATAATGCGTAGTTAAGTAGAGGTATTTTAGACAATAATATACCTAGCAAATCTTAAGAAGCACGAATATTGCAATACAAGATATTGAGGATAGACTGTGTGCACATAATTATTATTATACGCAGTTGGTTTACAAATACAGGCCAAATCGAAAATACCAGCTATTTCTCATTCGATTTACTGAGGTTACAAGTTCTACACAAAAATAAAATATTTACAGTCGATGCGAATTTGCTACAGTATTGATATATTCCTCTGTTTTCTTTTTTAATACAATTAAGATACCGTAAAAAGATTTGATTGCACAACCCAATATTCTGAGGAATGTTACGTAGATTCGTGAGATCGCAGATACGTGAGATTTAGTTTCACTTCTCATTTGACCTTGTGGTTCAATCTATTTCTTCATACTTTGATAAACATCACCACCAAATTGTGTCACGCGACACAATTTACTAATGTAAACCCCCATATGGACCATAATTGCAAAAGAAAATGTATCCATGGTCTATATGGCTGTTTTAACATAGTAATTGTGCAATGTGATACAATTTGGTGGCGATGATAATCAAGGTGCAATGAAACAGGTTGAACCACAAGGTCATTTTGGTGAGTGAAACTAAAACTCACGAATCTACGGATAATCTCAGAATTCTACGCTACAAGATATCATCCATGGTTATCTAGTATAAGAATCGCAAGAATCTACGCAACAGTGATATAATGATTTCAAATTTCAATCCAAACTTGGGTGTTGGCAGTGACATGGTCTGATTATTATTGAGGGAAATACGGTAAATTGGTAAGTAAATTACGAAAACAAATTACATTTTTAAATCATAAGATACGTATTCAAGAGAGGATCAGAAAATATACTTGCGTAACAAAGTGGTGCATTTTCACTCAATAGAGTATAAACCATTCATCATCTCCTCTTTGAACCAATAATGAAAGGATCGAAGGAAGAAGTTTGAACTACTTTTAAGTAAAAGTTTTTATCCCTATTATAATGGTTAGTTATAAATAGATCAGCACACTCTAAACTGACTTATAATTACATAGAACTTAGATAATACAAAAGTTTTAGTTATGGGAATTTAAATTAAATAAACCTCTGACATTTACCACTGGAGAGCCTATTAGTTTGCCGAATATAGATTGCTATGTATACTGGCCTTTCGCAATGAGCGATAACTGTGCCAGAATATACTCACTTGACACTGTGATGTGTCTGGATATCTAGATCTACATTTAGATGGTTACTGAATGAAAAAGATGGAGGCAAACTGGGATTTCTTTTTATACTTGTTTATTCTTTACCGTACAGATATATAAATTGGCATGTAGGTATCAAATGGTATGACTACGATTAAGTTCTAAGATCTAAGCGAAATCTTCACACCTCTGCAAAAAAAATGGAAAGCAATTTTTCACACCTTTTCTATACAAAATGGGGTTTTCAGGGGTGTAGATTTCGAATATCATATTTTCGAGTAAATTTGATAATTAATTTGTTTACTTTTGTTTACAATACTATAGATACATAAAGTAAACAAATCTCAAAAATATGCTAGAAACCTGCTTTAAACGGTTGACATGGGGTTTTCAGGGGTGTAGATTTCGAATATTATATTTTTGGATCCATATGAGAAATTATTCGTTAACCTTTGTTTACCATTTTTATATTTACAATTTTTATACGCGGCTTGCGGACACGCAGTGTCCGCAAGCCGCGCAGCACAAACAAGCGAAGCGTGCTTATTATATATATATAGCTTCGGAGAGTAGGTACTAACCAATGGCCAGCGCCATTTTTTATGGGAGTCCGAGTAAGAGGGATTTCTCTGAAACTGGGTGTCCATTTATAGAGGGATATATACTGTACAATTAGATAAAAGTGGAGGCAGTGGGTGCCCGGACACCTAAGACACTCTCGGTGGTGCCGACGCTGTAACCGCATCAAATTTGTATGTTGAGAGTACAATTAAGTATGCTACGTCTTATCAAAATGATTCAGAATGCTTGAGAAAATCCGTTGTTGGAGAATATTTACTCAAGGTCGTAGGTGGCAAAAGTTATTTGTCCGGCGAAATACTGTATAACAAGGCTGATCAATTGAAATTTTGGATAACCAGCAAATCTCCACCTTAATAATTTACATTTTTGACTCCCAACGCAAAGACGTGTCTACCTTCAGTTCTCCTTCACATCCTTTACTATTATAGCAGTATTAAGATACAGTTGTGGGAAGAAATTACTTTATCCTAATAATTCATAATAGTTACTATCAGATTACGTATTAATTAATAGATATACACATCTAATATTTCTTAATTAAGCAAAGCCACAAGATTGAAAGTACTATTATGCTCAATTCAAATTCACATCATAAAGTTAATCCGAAACATTATTGAAAGTTGAAAATAACATTAAAATTTCAGCACACAGCAGTTGGAACTCCCTAATTTTTATTTCTTTAGCTCAGAGCGTAATCGCAAACCATTACCTACCCAATTGACATCAATCGCACCTAAATAAGGTTAGATATTATTCTAATTTCTAGTTATTTACGTTATTACAATCAATGTACTATATTTCCCGAATAATTTCCGGGGGTTTTATGTCTACGATAAAAATAATCTTCGGGTTGATTATTCAGGAAAATACGGCAATTTTAATAACTAGCAGTGTAGGCACGTATAACTAATTTAGTATACTATATTGCCGTATAGTATATGTAGATCTGAGTAATGGTGGGGAGTTGAATAATCACTGGGGGTTGCATGCGCAAGAGAGTAACAAGCGCGCTTCGCTTGCGACTCGGTACGACTGGTGGACACAAAGTGTCTGCCAGAAGCTTCCTTCGGTCGCCTGGGGTCACATTGGTTAATTATAAGGGAGATAACATCTCTAAATATGCCTATCTTAGTGTTAAAACCGATATTACTCGAAAAATCACAAAATTTGTCAATTTTAAAAATTCTGATTCGTAATTATTACGTCATAACAGAGTGATGAGTCATCATTTTCTGATGATAGTTACATCATATGTGAGATATATTAATATGCACATTCTACTAAAATTTCAGCTTTCTATCATCTCAAATGACTGAGTTATGGTCGAAAAACTGAAATTTCTAATTATAAAAAGGTGAAAATGACGTCATTATTCCATGATGAGTCGACATTTTCGTTTGAGCTCAGAACTTAGTGGAACCATAGCCAAAAATCAGCTTTCTGCGCCTGGCAGTAACTTCAATCAATTCGTTACAGATATATATACCCAAACATTAATCGAGTTTTAATAGTAAGGATCAAGGGATTATCTAGGAGCGCCAGACGCTCCTTTAGGCGTATGATTTTAAGCCTCAAAGTGTTTAGGAGCGTGAAAACCCAGAATGATACCCAATATACCTTATATTATAACGTTATTTATCGATTTAGGCGTATGAAAATTTAGGAATTTTAGATTAGGAGCGTATCTCTGGAGGGCTGTATAATACCCTGGTAAGGATGTATTTCCATTATAACAAGGAATCCCCCCCCCGTCCCCCTCCCCAAATATTTCAAAGAATCCGCCATTGGAGTACACCCATAGGCGTCTTAACTCACTCGGGCATCCGGAAATGACCGTGCAGGCAGAGGGCATCTCGGGTGTTATCCCATCACCTCGAGTGGTACCCTGTGTTATTAATTGGTCCCTTTTACCAACTACAACTTGCAATGCACCCATTCATTGGGCATATCTAATTTCCGGGACGGGACGGGACCGTCCCGGAAAATCTAGATGCCTAATTTACGGGACGGGACGAGTTAAGACTGGGCATCTTGACCCGTCCCGTCCCGGAAATTAGGCATCTTAACCCGTCCCGTCCCGGAAATTAGGCACCTTTTCTGTCCCGTCCCGGAAGTTAGGTATCTTGTTCGTCCCGTCCCGGAGATTAGGCATCTTGACTCGTCCCGCTCGTAAATTAGGCATGCCCCATTCATTCATAAGGGTCGTAACCCGCCAGTGCACCCATTAATGACCGGGAGGCCCTGAGCGAATCCCTGCCATTCCCTGGTATACCGGTCTCACTCGGATATATTCTCGGATATTCCGGACGAATTCCTGAGTATATCGGGTCTTCACATAACGTCCATAATTCTAAATGTGTTTGAAAGACTCGAATTAGAATTGGTACCCAAATTATGGCCCTCGAGTTGAAGAAACGTGCCGATCAGCTGGGTTGCACATTAGGCGTTGCTTCCCGATTTTTTTGATGTTGATGGAATGCTTATTAATGATACAGTTATTAATGATACAGTCGAGTCGATTCAGTGTAATTGTGACACCGATTAATCACATCAACGATCTAAGTAACTGCATCTAAATACAGTGATTCCATATTTTTATCATTATATGGAGTGATCTCCGAGATGCGACAACCTCAGAGATTTGGCACAAGTATCTACTCCCAAGTGATGTCGCATTTCGGAAGTTTACACATTAGAAAAGTAGCTCACAATTTTTTACCCATTCTCTTTTTGGCATTTTCTCATTCTTGATATGCTATTAATTGAACAAATTATCACTAACATATAGAAAACGAACATACTAGTAGTACGTATATAAAATATCATAGCAATCAAAAAAGTAAACTTCAACGCTGCGCGCCCCGCTTTTTCATGGCTCATGTTGGCATTATTCATGTTAAAAAAAATGTCTGTCGGCAGACCGATAGTGCAGCTGACTTGGCACGTGAGATATGAATATTGTAATACATCGGGACTGTCACTGGAAAATTGGTCCTCCCCTGAATATTTTGGTCTTACTATGGACCAATTTTCCATGGAATTCTGGTCCGGGGGGACCATTTTTTTCATGGAATTTTGGTCCGGGGGACCAATTTTCCATAAGGAAATTGAGATCCCCCCGGACCAATTTTGGCCTGACAAAACAGTTGCATGCATATGTCAGAAGTTGTCAGAATAATGGAAGCTATCACATGTCAGATGAACCTTTGTAGAATTGTCACTTGTCAGGATTGACTTTTGCAGAATTTTAACGTGTCAGAATAGACTGTTGCAGAATCGTTACATGTCCAAAAATACACTTCACCACCCCCCACCGTTTAGAAAAGCCTTTTTCACCCTCAATATTCTGATATTCTAAACAGAAAATGCTACAAATTGAAATTTCAATAGATTCTTCCTTTCACAAAAGTTAACTATCATCCATTATGTCCCCCTGGTCTCTGTTGTAAATGCCTATTCATCCTACCCTCGGTTTAGAACTGCCTTTTTCACTTTCAATTTCCTATATTCTATACAGAAAGTGATGCTTTGTCCCCTTATTATTATAGATTATTTTTTTAAAGTTTTGAAATGTGACAATTCTGAAAAAATCTATTCTGACAAGTGGCAACTTCAAAATTCTGACAAATGCAGCTTGGCAATTGGGAATTGGGAAAAGCTAACTGAGCATTTTAGGTCGAAAAAGCCTCCAAAGAGTTCTTGATAACCTTTTTTGTGCAAAACTACAAATTTCAACCTCGTTCCCGTCTGAAAGTGAGAATTTAATCATTTTTTTGACCTCCACAGTGAAATTTAACTTTGAGACTAATATTTGTCTGGTCACTTAGGGCTATACATTTCAGTACATAATACGTCAAAACATGGCGATTGAATATATTTTGAAAACTGTTAATCATAGACTCCTTTAAGTGAGGACTGTAGACGTTCAATCTCGGGTCCTGGAACTTGGGCCCATTGTGTATTATTGGTATCTCGTAATCTGCTCAAAATTAGACATGGAAAATGTATTACTTAAGTCATTTCATAAGTACTGAGCCGTTATCTGTATTCAAAAGGTTAGTGGAATTATCCTATTTTCGATTTGTCCATTGTATAGCTCAGGGAATCAGCTTTCGATTTGCATACAGAATTACTGTGATAGGACAATTATTGTGGTTCCTACATCCAATTTAAGTACATCAGTTTAGGATACTGCCTTCAAACGTGAATTTTGAGTTCCCTAAGGCTGTATTTCATTTCTGAGCAAATTTGGATTAAAACTGATCCTTCCATTAAATTCTACATATAAAACCCCCCATAAATATTGATTAATTTGTAGCATTATGGTTTTAGGCTGGGGAATAAATTGTTTATGAAATGGTATACTACCACTTTTGTCCCATTTTAGGGGGATAAAATTGGGAAAAAATCCACGTAAAGTTGCATAATTACTTTTTATCACAGGTTATTGTACTGAACACCTCCCGTTTACTTCATCACACATATGTTCTTAATTATTTGACCTTTTAATGATCTTACTATTCCACGAATTCAAAAAAATATCACCAAATTCATTTTTAAGCCATTTTCAATGGGGAGATTCCAATTTTTCAACAGTCACCTAAACCATGTATATAAATCGAACGTACCAATCACCATAATTGTCCTATCACAACAATCCTATATGCAAATCGAAAGCTGATCCCCTCAGCTATACAATGGACAAATCGAAAATAGTATATTTTCGACACTAACTTCTGAATACAGATCACGGCTCAGTACTTATGAAATGACCTAACTATTGTTAAATATGAAGTCGTATTTTGGAGTCCATTGGTCATGTTGTCTTACCTCTACTATGTGTGGAATGTGAGTTGTGTGGTTTTTCACGCCTGTTTTCAACAGATTTAAGATACAATTTGGCAATATTCTAACCTGTTTTATGCACATTTTAAAGCGTTATTAATGTATGATTTTCGAAGATAATGAAGGTAGGAACGGGTTAATTCGAAAAATCAGAACTAATGGAATGTTGTTACATTCCAGCGTTGCTATGGAAACGTTTTATACCATTTGAGCCTATATCTTGAAAACCGTTATAGTTAGACTTTCAGATTTACTGTATTTGATATAATAATAGGCTACTTTCTATTAGCTCCTAATACATTTTATAACATTAAATCTTAAGGTTTTCGAGATATGGTGCAATATATTTTATGAATCATATTTGTTAAATTGTACTATATCTCGAAAAATTTAAGATTTTATATCATAAAATGTATTAAGAGCTAATTGATTGTAGCCTATTATCGATCAAATATAGTCAGATTTGAATGTCTAACTGTAACGGTTTTCAAGATATAGGCTCATATGGTCTAAATACGTTTCCATAGCAACGCTGGAATGTAGCAACATTCCATTAGAAAAGTTCAAATTTTTCTAATTAACCCGTTCCTACCTTGATTATCTTTAAAAATCATACATTAATAACGCTTTAAAATGTGCTTAAACAGCTCAGAATATTGCCAAAATGTATCTTAAATCTGTTAAAAGCAGGTCATTCCACACATAGTTGAGGTAAACCAACATGACCAATGGACTCGAAAAATACGACTTCCTATTTAACAACAATACATTTCCCATGTCTAATTTGAGTAGATTACGAGATATCAATAATACACAATGGGCCTAAGTTCCAAGACTCGAGATTGAACGCCTACAGTCCTTACTTAAAGGAGTCTATACTGTTAATATAATAATTGGGCAAAAAATATAATTACACATCAAGAGAACTTAAGTATACCTATGACTCAAAGAATGGTTGGAGTATGTATCTTTAATATATTTTTTTAATATCCACATCTCGTCACATTTAGCTCTACTTTCCATCTTAATTTATGGTTCAATTTTTATTCTCACCCATTTGTTCATCTCCTACTAAACCAAGTTGTCATCTCTTACAAAAGAAAGGCAATGAACCAAATAACATTGAAAATAATCTCAAAGCAAGATATGATAAACTATATACATAAGGAGGAGCTGATGTAAGCTTCTTTCGATGTCAACTAAAATATGATGTAAACTCCTCATATCAACTACATTACTCTATATATACTCTTACTTTGTATACATTACTCTAATCATAATGCAGTAGTACATTTACAACAGTATTTATTTAATATTGATCTCAAGGCTAAGTGAGTTATTAAACCATTTAATCATTACTATGTATTATGCTTAAAGGTTTGCTAGCGCTTAGTACTTAAATAATATGACAACAAATTAAGGCCATTTTATATATTACTTAGAAGTTCCAGAAAGGGCCGAAAAGTAGCAAAATGTTTAGTTTTGACATGTTTTTAAAACAAAATATGCTGAAAATGAACTTAAGTCGTAATTAAAGAATACAGGCCCCAGATCATTTGAGGTTCTGCCGCATTTGAGGTTCTATAGGCCCTGGGCACCGATGAGATACTAGGCCTGTCAGGGCAAAATTGGTCCGCGGGACCAGTTTTGGCTACCAAAACTGGTCCCCTCTAGTTAAATTTGATCCCCTTCCGGACCAGCAATGGCCGCCAAATTTGGTCCGGGACCAGTTTTGGTTGCCACTATTGGTCCGGGGGACCAGTTTTGGCTGCCAAATTAAGTCCGCGGGACCAGTTAGGGTCGCCAAATTTGGTTCGAGAACTGGTTATGCGGCAGGTAGCAATCCGAGTTGAGTACCCTGATCTAATGGTTACATATAACTATAAACATATAACCAATGTGTGCAAAAATTACAGTATTATATTTGTTGTGTCATAGGTCCAGAGACATCTCACCCCGGGGTTACAGGTCAGGGCCAAAATTAAGGGGAACTCCTGGTAATACGACACTTTCACTATGAAACAAACACAATAATAGTCTCATTCAAAACTGGGATGCTACAATGCGATGAGCATCCGTCATTTATAATCCACGTTTTTATCTCACAATTACAACGAACCAACATTTTTGGCAAGTGGGAGTCTTTTGGCTATGGCTCCACTAAGTTCTGGCCTCACAAGAAAATGTCGACTCATCATGGAATTATGACGTCATTATCACCTTTTTTATAATTAGAAATTTCAGTCTTTCGGCTATAATTCAGTCATTTTAAGTGGGAGAATTCTGAAATTTTAATAGAATATGTATATTAATATTCTTCACATATGATACAACTATCATCAAAAAATGATGCTTCATCACTCTGTTATGACGTCATCATTATGCATCTTAAATTTAAAATTTGATTTTTCGTGTGATCTTGATATGCTATTAATTGAACAAATTATATCACAAACATATAGAAAACGAACCTAGTATATAAAATATCATAGCAATTAAGAAATTAAAGCTTTTACCCGGGCTGTTACATCTCGGAGGGCCCCCCATAGAGGGGTGTAGCCAGCCCAATTTAGGGTGCGGCAGTTTTAGCTGGCTAATTTGGTCCGGGAGATCAATTTTGGCTGTTAAATTTGGTCCGGGTGACCATTTTATATAGAGAGATGCTTTTATGGCATGGATGTCGTATCACTTCTGTCCATATGTCATACATGCCAACCTGAGCCATGATAAAATCGGGACGCAGCGTTGAATTTCGCGGGACATGATGGGACGCCATAGAAAGTGCTATACATGGAACACAAAAAAGCGGGACATAATGGGGAAATTTCATGTAAAAGCGGGACACTCGAGAAAATTAGCTCAATAGAAGAGCGAAAAATGCGGGACGTCCCGCCAAAAACGGGACAGTTGGCAAGTATGATATGTATTTATGTGTCTCCGTTCGTGCGCTAATGCGAAATTAAACTGTTTACCAAATTTCGCAAATAGGATCTCTTTGTGTGTGCATCGTCAATATTTTTTTCGAAAAATCTCATCACTTCCGGTTTTACAAGCGTACTATATTCATATTTTAATAACCCTTTAATAATTTAACACTCTGCTGCAAAACTTTGTTTAAAGATATAAGTAAGAGCTCAACGACTAATGTAGAGTATTTCACTATGCAAAATCTGTTTTTCGAACTTGAAAGTAGTGTAGAAATATTTTTTATGTGTTATTAACATACGTCTGAACTATATAGTATACATATTTTCACACCTTTTAAGAAAATTTATATTTTAAATTAGAAGCGACGTCTCAACAGTAAATATAGGGTATTTTAATGGCGCTATTTTAGGGGGGGGCCTGGGGAAATCTGCCCCCCCCCAATTATTGGTAGGCCTGTCACGAAAAATTTGGTCCGGGTCAATTTTTTGTGCCATTCAGTTGCCTACACTAAAGCAGTCCTCTCCTCATAAGATGTGATGACTTTAGAAGGTATCTATAGGCTAATAGGACATTACTCGATACGTATATACTAAGTCTTAGTTATTAAGTGCAGTTTTTACAAGCCTGTCACGAAAAAAATGGTCCGGGGCCAAAACTGGTCCTCCCATGCCAAAATTTGTCCGGGTTAGATTTTGTGTCATTCAATTACGTACACTAAAGTAGTCCTCTCCTCATAGGATGTGATGACATTACGAGGGTCACTCAATATGTTTTGAGCCTGGAGTAGTTGCTTCCATTTGATTGTGTTGAAAATTCCTAGGATTATTCACCTACTTATTATTATCTTTGGCTTTGAATTTGATCTCAATCGGACAAGTTTCTAAAATATTGTGATGAAGAAATTGTCTGAGATATTTTGTATAGCATCTATGAAAACACAACCACAAGTGTTGAATTGGGATATCTTTGAACATTTATTTAAGTTTTGCAAACGACATTTAAATATGATAATCATATAATCCCCCGGATTGTGAATATATCGCATCATTGATAATATTGAATTATCAAAAGTTAGTTCCCAACTATCATTTTTCCATAAAGAGAATAAATAAAATTCCATAGGAAATGGCTTGCAAATGTGTCGGAGTCGACAAGGACTCTCCATTATATGTGGCATAATATTTTAGAAACTTGTCCGATTGAAATCAAACTCAAAACCAAAGATAATAATAGGTAGATGAATAATCCTAGGAATTTTCAACACAATAAAATGGAAGCAACTACTCCAGGCTCAAAACATATTGAGTGACCCTCGTACAATCACACTAGGAGGTCTCTATTATTAATTAATAGGGAGTCCATTTAATACATGCCAACTGCCCGTTTTTTGCATTGAATGTCCCGCTTTTATATGGTTTTATTCTGTCCACTTTTTTTAAATTCTACAAGTACGTATGTAGAAGTTTTACTATTGCGTCCCGCTATGTCCCGCAAACTTCATCGCTGCGCCCCGCTTTTATCATGGTTCATGTTGGCATTATTCATGTTAAAAAAATGTATGTTGGTAGACCGATAGTGCAGCTAACTTGGCACGTGAGATATGAATATTATAATACATCGGGCTACTAAATTTTTGAAAACTCAAATTTCGCAGCGTACGGAGATACATACATACATATGGACGGATGTGGTACACCGTCCTTGCCATAGAGGCATCTCTCTGTAGAAACTGCACTAAAAATGGTCCCCCGGACTAGATTTGGCAGCCAAAACTGATCCCTCGGACCAAATTTGGCAGTTAAAACTGGTCCCCCGGACAAATTTTAGCAGCCAAAACTGGTCCGGGTGACCAAATTTAGCCAGGGCGGGACCAATTTTGGCTGCCAAAACTGGTCCCCCCCGACCAATTTTGGCGACCAAAACTGGTCCCCTGGACCAATTTTGGCCTGACAAGCCCTATTTTTATTTGTGGTTAGTAGATACTAACACAATTCTATGTGTATAATATTTTTCTATTGCTCCCCCAGTCTTGCAAAATTCTAAGCTGCCTTCTACTTTTATCATGGCTCAAGTTGGCATGTATGAATGCTAGAAATAAAAAATTTCTGTCGGCAGACCGATATGGTAGCTCCATTAAGTGACTTGGCACGTGAGAAATGAATATCGTAAGACATCGGGACTACTCAATTTATGAAAACAATTCACATTCTATTCACATTCTTGCTAGTCCATGAGCCAGGGGAGTTGGTGGGTCCAATTCGAGGGGCTAACGCTAATGTTGATTTTTGGCAAGATATATACTACTCCTCGAGTTGGAAAATATATGATGGACTTGCAGGGAAGGTAGCTTTTGGTTATTACTGGCGTTATTCCTGACCGACTGTCAGATATTCGGACGAAACCCCCTTTCACAAAAATAATATTAAATGACCATGTATATGGGTTTTAAGCTTCTAGTTGCACTTAGTTGAACGAGCGGAGTCGAAAGAGGAGTCGATAGGTTGCAAAATGTTTTGAAAATGCTATGGTGTTACTAGGGTGATAAAGTGCGTCGAATATAGTCTTGTGACCCCTCAAATTGCTCGAAATTTTTTTCTCATTACGAATACGAATAAACATAGCTTTTAGTGACCATGAACCTAATTTAAGCCATGATGCAGACTAAAAATTATGAATTTGGTATCATTTTGTATCAACAGTTTATGTTAAGATAAAGTGATACGATTCAACATTTCTTGTGGATAACTTAACTATGCTTGTCATTTTTCATGCTAACAAAAATGTCAGTACGCCAAGTGATCAATAAATATCACAGTTAAGTCTCTCATCATTTGAGTAATCTTGTGAATCTTGCACTTGATTGTTCTCTTCATGCCAATTTTTGCAGTCTTGCTGTCTGCATGAAATTGTGCATTTTAATCAGTTGACAAGACACTGGTAATTTGGTAACTTGCAGACTGAGGTGCACTTGCAAGGTAAGAATTCAATGATGGCATCTAGGGCTGATAATCCTGTCATCCACCGAATCACAGGTTTCCCATCTTCAATGGTCCACCCATGACCACTTGGATTGGGAATCTTGTGATACTGTTCAAGAGCTCGATGCCACATTTCAGTCTGGAAATTTTCCCGAAGACAATCCATGAAGAGGCAATCTTCACAAGGGAGGCAGCTGTCCTGATTCGACCTCCCTTTTCTTTGCCCAGAACAATTGAAAGCGTAGCTCGTTCACAGTGGTAGATCGGTATTTGTTAGCATATAGCTTACAGATGAACTCTTGAAGCACATTGAAGAGGTCTTTTGTAAATAATTCTTGGTACTGCCTGGTCTTCTGCATTAACTTCAAAGCACTGACCTTTCCTTTTTCTCCAAAAGCACCAACTGTGTCACATCCTGTGAAAGAATGCACTCTAGGAAGTGCACTGCATATGTCGTGACCAAAGGCAGCAGTAACCTTTTTCACGTCAACAAATCTCTCTCTGCTTTTGGTGCCACATTTACGTATGTACACCTGACAAGGAAAATTATGGACGAATGAAAGGCAAATAATAAACACATCTGTATCTTCTAATGATATAATGATATAGAACTAGACTCTTTAGCTGCATGTTTGCATGTAATAACATGCCAGTATCTGCTTCCTCTTGCGTAGTGAACAATGTGTCAACTTCACTTGAAGGATCACTTGTCATCATCAAACTTTTAAATATACGGGGCACTTTAAAAATTAGGCTCCGCCTTACGGGCCACAAATAACAATTGATTCTACTTGCATCCATTGTTAATGCCATTTCAATTTAGGTTCTGCCTCCTACGTTATACTTGTGAAGCTCTAATAATTGATAGAATTCGTAAATGCAAACTATAGTTACCAAATACTGTATTCATACTAGGAACATTGATGCATTTGTAGAGTATCTATAATTATTTCTATATGGTGTTTAGAAAAAAACAATTATTATCTGACGATTGAAGCACGTCAATCTACTGTATATATATGAATAATGAAAACATGCGAGTTATCCGCGGGCCACAGCGAATGGCCTCGCGGGCCACAGTTTGAGCACCCCTGCATTAACCCATCGATCAATGGGTTATTGGTCCATTTGCAGCTCTGTTTTAAAAATTCCAAGGCCCTCAGTCAGAAGTCTAGCGTAAACAATAATGAAACTATGGTTTCCACGGATCAAATAACTTACACTTCTTATGTGCTTTGCTATTACTTATATAAAATTTATTATAATGTTTATTTATTAATTCTACTATAGTTCTATGAATATTTAAAGCAATTAGCTCTGAAATGGATCAAAGTGGCAAATTTTGTGCTGACAGAAGCTGCGAGGTTCATAAATTATTACCAAATGGTCTTCCTGAACACAATAAATTCTGTTTTATGTGTGCTGGACCTCTAGTTCCTAAGAGGCCTGATGAACCGATAGTGATTGAAGAGCAGATTGCTACTAAATCACATCGAGCAATACGTAAATACCACTTCTGGAAACCTACATCTGGTAAGTATCAAAAATCAATAATCAAAACAGATAAAGCGATTATCATTTTTATGACAGGAATATTGAAAAGCGATTATGATAAAGTTAGAGATAAGATTTCTCTCAAATTCGCACAAACTCAATTTGGAGAATTAAATTTGGGATTTCAAAACTCTTTTAATTCTAGAAGAACGCATTACGAAGGGAAGGATTTTATTATACTGAATAATAGCATCAAACTTGGTGCAAACATTCTCTCTTCCATTGATAAATCTGAAAATTTTATTTCAATACCTTATAAATATTACTTAGATGAAGAGGGAGAAAACTTGTATTTACCACAGGGAGATTGCTCGAGAACTTTAATAATAGACACTTCAAATTTTTCAGAGAATAATGTTGTAACGAAATACGACATGATTATCCTACCTGATGGAACACAGAGTGAATCAGATTTTACAGATCCTCTGAAACGTTTGATGATATCATTCAATCTATTCATTCCTCCAATAAGAGATCAAGTGGGTTTACCATTTATGGACATAGGCAATAATATTCGAGACGTTTTGTTTCCACTTTGTTATGGATATTATAATGAGAAACGATTTTTTAAAACAAACAAAAATATTTTGTTTTGTGACTCAGAGGAAAAAATGCATGAATTATCAATAGATTTGTTAAAGAATTGGTTAATGCAAGCTTTAAGTAATGATAGCTCCATTCCATTTCATTCTAAATTTTTCCTCCTATTTTTGACATTTGAAAAAGAACTTATTCAACCATTTTCCGATGAGTTGTTTCTGTGTTTATTACACACGATGAGTTCTCAAAAATATTTAACGCTTCTCCACAATCGATCCCAATTGGATGGTTTATTAGAATATCAAACTAATATTATTTCGTCACCTCTGATACTTCATGATGCTATGAAGTACATTGCTGAACGAGAGATTGGATTGTTAATCAATTTTCTTCCACTTTATCACTTTATTTTTGATTCTCAAACGGAATATGAAGTCGCATGCAATAAACATGAGTTTGAAAATAATGAATTTTGGGGTTTACCTTTAGACACAGAATTTCAGTGCAATAATAAAATAGAAATATCAATAATCCATAATGCAATCGAAAACTTTTGTATTGTTGATCCTCTCTTAGCCAATTCCATCATACTTCTATCAATTAGTGATGATTCTTTTCCACAACTTCTCGAGTTATTTCCCACCCATATTTTGTTTTTTGTGTGTGTACTGCTGTATCGTGTTAAGAAATGGCCATGCTTCATAGAACAAGACTACAAACTTCGTGAATCTGTATTTATAAAGTTTTTAGATAAATCTAAACAAATAGAACACCTGAGCATGAATGAGGAAGATATCTGTCAAGCATGTGACGTGATATTCAAAATCCTTGTTGTGATTAATGACGAGGACAAAACACAACACTGTATCCGCCTGGAAGAATCCAATCTTATTCTGAGAGTCTTAGCAAGATTATTGAGTTTATTCGATGAAAAGTGCCCACAATTGTTATCAGAGGAATCTTTTCATTTAGCTTGTAAAAAGATATCCAACTTAGTTACTGCGAAGACTCTTCTTAAAATTGTAGGCGGCTGTCTTAATCCAGATGTACTGAATTCAGGATCTACATCTGATTTTGTGAGTGAGGTAGCTAATGTTTGGGATTCTTTATATAAAATTCACTACCCTGAATCTTACGAGTTTGTTTTTGCTATTGATGAGTTGTTTAGAAAGAAGTTGGCAGTACAAGATTTGAGAACCATTTTAGATGCTCTAGTTAATCTTTGTATTTCTTACACTCAAATTATCCCCTCAGTTACTTTGAAAGATTCTCTCTGCAATGAAGTGATGTTTGAATTAAATGAAACTCAAACTCCAGAACAAGATTATGAATTGTGTGTCAGGTGTTTAGTTGAAGTCCCGATTAAACGCTTTAACTTAATTGCAGAAATATTCACTAAGCTCTTCGAATGCATCTCAAAACTTCTTAAATGCGATCCAGTAAAGTACATTCTATCTACAACATGGTGGAATAAATTCATCAATTATTGTCAACCGAAACATTTTGAAGAACTTGGTCATGATGATGCAGCCTCTCTGATAGAATTAGTTATAAGTACTGGTAAATCTCTTGTTACTTCATTCCAAGATCAATCTATCAAAACAAAAGATTCAGAACTTATTTTTAAATATGATCACAATTTTTTCAATCTATTGCAATCGGTTTTAGGATCTGATCATGAATTGTCTGTTCGAACTACTTTCGACAAATCTATTTTCCATATCAAAGAGCAGTTAGAGATATTTTTACAATACCGTCGACTAATGAATGATTTGAAAATATTGTTAGATTACACCCAAACAAAGATGATTCCTCAAATACTCTCTTATTTCCTAGAACTCAATTATGAAGACATGTCTATCTCTTCACTTTGTCATCATCTAGTAATCTTACCAGGTTCTGAGCATGAAGAATTCTTAAATAAACCAGCATTTGTCACAATGTTAAAATCCTTACCTCATCTTCTTCAATCTCAATTTTTCATAAAAACATTTTCAAATACATTTCAAGACTATTTCAAAGACAACCAAAGTGAATTGATTGAATTAGAAATTATTCTCGACGAAATTTGGTTTAATTCTTTAGATTTTGTGTCCATCAGCGCTCGTGAACTTCTTGATATGAATATTCTTTTATCAAAGTTAAATAAATGTTTCAACATAGAAGATCCAGTCAAAATAGAAGAGGAAATAGATCATCTCTTAAAAGCGATTGAAACTGTTAATCTCAACCCTTTGCACAACGTAGGTAATAAATCAGACTCTCTGAACAAAGTGAAATGTTACTGTAAATTGAAACAAGTTAAAGAGATTTATAGAATTATTCTCGAGGTGAAGGAAGCATATTGCATGAATGGCAAATTTGCGATAATAAAGGTTATTGAAGATGTAAATTTGGAAGATAAGGAATTGAAATCAGTGACAGAAGATATGGTAAACGTTGGAGACAAATTATCAAATTGTGAAAAATTGCATTTTAAGATTCTCAAGCAGTTGCTAGCCTGCATTACCCTCTTTAAATGGGTAAACGAAAATTTGAAAAACCAATCAGAACTGGACAACTTTACTGATTTAGCACTGAATCAGTGTAACAATTCTACGTTTGAAATCAATCGTATTACTTGCTTTAAAACAGTTTGTAGAATATTTGCGCCGTTTGTTTTTGAATCTCAAAATGAAACGGATGAAGAAACCTTTCTAATGATGCTAGAGACGATACATTACAATGTTAAATCATGTGAACAAGACGAATCTACTATTTTAGAAATGAGTAATGACTGTACTAAGGAAATTCATTTGAACTTTTGGAAGCAATTGAAATTCAAACACAGTTCAATTGGTGGTGGAATCATTTCCAAAATCAAAAATTTAATGTCGAATGGCGATTTAGTTCTAAGTTTCGAAGGCTGTCTCAGGAATATTGAAGATATGGTATCTATCCAAATCTCTCGTGGAAACCAACAAACTGATTCTAAAGTGCACTCCCTTCACGAACTCAAAGAGATGCTGAGTGAAGTTGTACTAATTAGATCAGAAAGTCATGGTGATACAGTTGGCACACAATTTCAAATTCTTTTGGAAGTAGTGTCGAAATTATCTGAAATACTTTTGAAATTATATTTGTCAGGCAGTGTCTTTTTTAGAAAAGTTGAGACATGTCTTACCTTGTCAATAACTTACCCTTGCAATGATATCCAACTTATTGAGGAAGATACTGCCTTTCTTGAAAACGAGTATAGCAATTGGACAACTAAGCTTAAAAAAGCTCGTGATAAACATTACTTTCTGAACTATTTTACATCTTCACAGATCATAACAATTCAATTGGGTATACAACTATTCCTGGAAAACCCGAATAGAAGACTAGACCAACAACTCTTTCATCTGCTGTCCTTTATCCAAGAAGGTTTGCTTGAAGAAGATGTGAAAATAAATCTTCAACAGTTTAATTTCATGCCTCATTCCGATACTGCGTCGATTGCAAGCACCGACTCTAATTCATCTTTTGAATCTAAACGCAGCAGTCGAATGTCGGTGAATGAACCAGATTCTTCTCTAGATTATATGCTCGTCAACTCTCCATGTACCCCTTTAGATCCTAAAAAGTTTATTTTTGCTCCCCCTGATCAATTTGAGGTGCCATCACAAGTTGAATCAAACGATGAAGGAGATAATTCATTGGAAACAAATATCTCAAAATCACAATTACAATCTTTGTATGAAAAGAGAACAGAGAAAATCTTAACTTCTCTGGATACTTTAGAAAGAATTTTCGAATTATTTGGAAGCAATCTAAAACATCAAGTAAAACGATATTTTCCACTCACTTTCAAACAAGGAGAACCTAACATAATATTTCCTACCAACTCAGAGATGTTAGACTGTATATTATCCATCTATATGCCCTCTGACGATGGCTACGATCTCCCTCTATCTCATGAAATTTTGGTTTGTTCTGATGCGACAACTCTGGAAGATATTGACATCTTTTTAAGGCGCTCTTTAAAAGTTCATTATTACTCATTTATCTTTTGCATTGCTTTTATTGAAAAATTGAAATACAAAATTGCTGTGAATGGTATTTGTTTACTTAATGATTACCTCTCCAAATTGAATAAACCGGCACATTTTGGATTATTCTTTTTATGCTCAGATGAAACTAAGCACTCTTCATACATGGCAACTGCTCTTGGAAAATATAAAAGAATCACTCCACAAATTCATTCGAAAGAAAAACTCAAAACTTTAGTTTTCAAAAGAATTTCACAGCGTTCCGATTTTATTTCAGACAAAGCAGCTTGCAATGTTGATCCAGAGAAGTGTTTTATTAGAGTTGTAACTTCTGAATCAGCTGGTAATGGAAAGTCTCTTACTATATTAAGGCGAGCTGAGAAATTAAAATCTTTGTCTCATTCTACTGATATTTCTTCTCTCTATACTATCATAACCATTCATGAAAGTGAGGGCTATGAAGATAAAGCAGTTCAAATTTTAATTAAATCTCAGGAATCAGATAATGAATATGGACGAATTTATCACTTTGATCTCGTTTCGGTTTCTGACAAACAACTCACTCCTTTTTTATTCAAACTACTTGTTACGAGAACAATTTGTGACAACTCAAAGAATGTTTGGTGCTGTAGTAATAACAATTATTATATGATTGAAATAAATGTGAAATCAAGATCTACGCATTTGATTCAATTTTTGCATATATTCCCTACATGGGATTGTGTACCACCAAATAAAGCGCTGGATGAAGGAAATAAAAACATCGTTACGATGCCTGGATGCAAAGTTTCTCGAAGCGATGACCGTGAATTGGAATCTGATATATATAAACGAACACATGCATATTTTTTACAATTGAAAAATAAACTTGATGTTGAAAAATTTATATTCAATCCCAAAATTCATCTTGAATTTGATCTGAAAATTCTATTGGAATATTCAGAACTTGAAAGCCCATCATGGAGCGAAATAAATCATTTTCTTTCCTTTTTGAATAATCAATTAATAGCTTGTGAAAAGAATATTTATTTCCAATCAGTTGAAATGGAAAAAAGTTGGTTTGGCTTCAAAAAGTTTTTGATTGATTGCTTGATATTAATGTCCAGAGATTTCACTACTCCATCTCTCAGGATCTCGTTACAGCCCTCCACACCATTGAATGATCTTCTGGGGTATAGCATCAATTATGACAGAAGATGGGAGCAAAAGAAGAACCCATACATATTTTTCAATGAAGATTTACAAACAATGACTTTTTTTGGAATATCTATATCAAAAAGCTTGAACCGATTAGACAGCATTGATTCAAATCGATTGAAGGAGAAGAAGGCAATTAGTCGACAACTGTACAATACTCTAAAAAAGAACCAGGTAGATCTGGATGAAGATTGCAATAGTTGGGATCGGACAAAAATGATTAGCATTTTAGCAAACGTAATTGGAATACAATCTCCCATTGACCCTGATCCTTATTATGTGCTTACTATTGACAATCTCAAAAAAATGCTCGCCATCCAGATGCGTTTCCGTAGCAACATTCCCGTCATCTTAATGGGTGAAACTGGATGTGGGAAAACTCGTTTGATTAATTTTATGTGTCAACTACAAGCTAAAAGTCGCGATATTCAAAATTTTGTCATTTTCAAAATCCATGGTGAAATTTACAAAGAGGACATCTATGCTCATTATCAAAAAGTTCTAGCCTTAGCAAACGAGAATGTCGGAAAAAATATTGATACGATCCTTTTCTTTGATGAAGTGAACACTAGTTATTCGATTGGCTTAATTAAAGAAATTGTTTGCGACAGAAGAATTGATGGAGAAAGAATCCCGAATGATTTGCGCTTACAATTCGTAGCTGCATGCAATCCTTATAGAAAACACACTGAAGCAATGCTGAATAAGCTAACCTCTGCTGGTCTAGGAATGTTCAATACAAGTGATAAGGTTAGAGAACATTTTGGGAATATTCCACTTCGAGAACTTGTGTACCGAGTTCTTCCATTACCAGATAGTCTATTGCCATTAGTCTGGGACTTTGGAACACTTGATCCTGAAAGTGAGCGTTCTTATATTCGGAAAATTGTGGATATAAATTTATCTCCAGATAGAAAAACAAGTTCTCCTCCTCTTAACGAAGCTATTACAACAGTTTTATACTCTGCTCAGATGTTCATGAGAGATAAAGATGATGAATGCTCCTTTGTTAGTTTGAGAGATGTTGAGCGAACACTGAAAGTTATGCAATGGTTTCAACAAGTTTTACCTAAACTACTCATTGTTACTAAACTTAGTCTTAAGACACGGAGTCTTATACTCGCTATAGCTGTATGCTACAGAGCTAAACTTAGAGATAGAAGGGCCTTTGACATATCTATAATTGCTAAGTTTAAATCTCCTCTAGATAAAATTACAGATGCAACCTTAATTTGGAAGGAGATAGAGATGTTCCAGGACTTCCTAATCAGTTTAATGACAATAAAGGAACATATTGCAAAAAATAGATCCTTGAAAGAGAATCTATTTATGATGTTTGTTTGTATTCAGTTGAAAATTCCATTATTCATTATTGGCAAGCCAGGAACATCTAAATCGTTAGCAAAACATATCATTAACCACTCACTGAATGGAGATTTCAACTTAAATGGAAGTAAAATAGTGGAATACACACAGATATATATGCGATCCTACCAATGCAGCCAATTGACTACATCCAAAGAAATTCAAAACTTATTTCAAAGCTGTCAGACCATTCAAGAGGAGAGTGCCGCTGACTGTGTTGCTTGTGTCGTTTTGGATGAAGTCGGTTTAGCTGAAGATTCTCCAAGTTTACCTCTCAAAATACTTCATCCTCTCCTTGATGATGGCATTAACGCAACGAATGAAAGACCAAACATTGCTTTCATAGGTTTGTCCAACTGGGCTCTTGATCCAGCTAAAATGAATCGTGGCATTATGTTACAGCTTGAAGAACCTAAACTTGATGACATTGTGGCTACTGCTCATTCAATAATCAAATCTAGTAAAGAGGATTCGAACTCTTTACACATGTTAATTGCTTGCATCCCAAGCATAGCCGAAGGATATCTAGAACTGATCAAGGAACAACAAGCTAAATTATCGAAAGATTACTTTGGACTTCGAGACTTTTATCACCTTATCAAACTGCTGCACCTCATTTGCAAGCAATATGGTACATTTAATAATAAAATTATGGACCATGTGATACTGAGAAACTTTGGAGGGATTACAGCTGTTAATGTTGTAAAGGTTTTTAAGAAGTTTGTATTCAATCTAGAAGATTCTGAAATTGGCCCTGAATCAGATATTCTATCACTAATTAAATCAAGTTTACTTTGCAAATCTGAATTAACTCTTGCTGTAGAAGAGAAAGAAAAACAGAGAATAGAGAGGTCAAGGTATCTTCTTCTTTTGACAGAAAATTACGTTGCTTTAGATATTTTATTTTATTCAGAAATCTTAAAAAACGATGATAAAGTGATATTTGGAAGTAGTTTTCCTCTCGATCAAGAATACTTCGGCATTTGCCACACTATTAATCGTATTAAAGTATTCATGGAAACCGGAAAAGTCGTAGTCTTGACCAATTTGTCCAATGTTTATGAGAGTCTTTACGAGCTTCTCAATCTCTTCTATGTTGATATTCTAGGCAAGAGTTGGGTGGATATCGGAATTGGTTCGCAGCGAATTAAATGCCCAGTACATCCTGACTTCAGATTGATAGTCATTGCAGATAAAAACACTGTTTTTGACAGATTTCCGCCTCCTTTGATAAACAGACTAGAGAAACATAACTTAACGTTTTCAACCATTCTTAAAGATGACATTATTGTGAAGAACATCATTGATACTTTGTCAAAATGGGTTCAGGATTTCGTTACTATTAACAATAATGAATCATCATATACATATACTCAGGATAAGTGTTTTATTGGTATTCAGAAGGACACTCTACCATTTATGGTATACTCTTCAATAAGAATTTTAGGCTTAAAGGGAAACGAGAAAGAAAATGTAGGAATAATTTTGGATTATTGTAAATTGGAGTTATTGAAGATTGCCTCTCCAAACTCAATTCTTCGATTACGGAAATGTCAATTAGCTGTGGAGGCTGATAACATTTTCAAAGATTACTGTAAACTCAAACTGTTTGACCTTGCCAACTACTTGCATGAATTGCCTAATATTCGGAAATTCCATAACAAACTAAATCCATTTCTATCTTTTATCACCACATATTCTACTCTTTTGACTGAATTTGATATTGTCGAATTACGGACCAAACTCAATTCATTCTCCAACAATGAATCAATTGTTTCTCAAATAAATTTAGCTCAGTTTAAATCCGAACAAGAATTTATTGACACTATTAATAAGAAAATTTCACCAATAGAGAATAAAGGAAAGAAAAGAATAATCGTTATCCAATGCGAAAACGGCCAGAGCAATTTTGACTTTATATCGTGTGCTAAGTACAAAGTAGCTGAAATTATCGCTGAGATGCGTGGGAAGCTGAATTCTGATTTTTTCTTTGTTTTTATCACAAAATTGTCGTTTTGTCAAGATCCTCAATACTACTCAAGTTTTTGTGGTGGAGATTGGGATAGTGTCTATATTGATGAACTTCGAGACTCTTACCACAACATGCTACCATCATTTGATCAACTCTCGAGAATCTCTGTTGCGGAAATATTTGATTTTCAGCATGTTGTATCGGTATGTTATTTTTTCCTTTTTATACTGCTCTTAATTGATACCTAGGGAATCCAGGTTAATTTTCTTCCAAGTTAGAATTTCCATTCCCGAGATCTGATACATTTTCTTCTAGGATTGAATACGTAGCTACAAAGAATAGTATACTAAATTGTTAACTACACTTCAATAAAGGGATTCTAGCAATTGTGTCTTCGAAATAAGTCCGAAACCTATTATTCAGGAAAAAGCTCGAAAAGCTCTCCAAGTAAGAATACATTTCTAAAATATCCCAAGTTAAAACATAAAATGCTCCCTTTCAGATAGGTCATTCAAAGCTTACTCAATATAATGCCTCACAGTAGACTGAAAATGATAGACTAGGGATGAATTAGAAGCCGATTGAATTAGTACATGATTAGCCTAAAATCGTTAACCATGCAGAATAGACCTTAAGAAAGTTTTACCGGCATATACAAACATAATGCCGAATACATACATGTTGAACATTTTTTGATTAGT
Source organism: Aphrocallistes beatrix (assembly GCA_963281255.1). Lineage (NCBI taxonomy): Eukaryota > Metazoa > Porifera > Hexactinellida > Sceptrulophora > Aphrocallistidae > Aphrocallistes > Aphrocallistes beatrix. The sequence goes on along the minus strand of OY725492.1, from coordinate 692,322 downwards.
TGTCACATTATTGCGAAACAGGACATTCTAAAGACGATTTTGGCAATTTCTAAGCTGTTTTAGCCTGCTTCTAGATCGGAGCTGCCCAACTCATTTCGCCCATGGGACAAATTGAATGCCTAGCAATGAGTATCGGGGCAAATTGAGAATGATTTATATTTATACTACATTTTTCTCTTGCCATCCCGATTATTTCAGACACAATATATTTTAGTCCAAGAAATGTAATAGCAAACATCGTTATTTAGATAATGAAGATACTGAAGATACATACTATTGATATTTCATAATCCGTAGAGATAGTGGAGAATTCCGATTTAAACGCCAAAAAATAACCGAGGAAGTGCGAATGGATATCCCATCGATCGCGGGTCAGGAAAATCTGTCTACGGGCCATACGTTGGGCAGGCCTATTCTAGATTTTAGCAATGTACACGCGTGCTTCGCTTGCTTGCGCTGCGCGGCTGGCGGAAACTTTGTGTCCTCCGGAGGCGCCCTTTGGGCGCCTGAGGTCACATTGATTAATTATAAAGAGATAACATCTCTAAATATGTCGGTCTTACTGTCAAAATCGATATCGCTCGAAAAATCGTCAAATTTTCAATTTTTAATGCGTAATATTGACGTAATAAAAGAATGATGAGTTATCTTTTTTGATGAGAATTGTATCATAATTGAGATATATCAATATATATGTTCTATCAAAATTTCAGTCTTCTATCACCTAAACTGGCGTTATGGCGAAAAACTGAAATTTCTAATTATAAAAAAGATGACAAAGATGTCATAATTTCATGATGTGGCGACATTTTCATCTGAGGTCAGAACTTAATGGAGCCATAGCCAAAAGACTCCCACATGTCGAAAATCAGCTAGCTGTGCCTGGCAGTTTCTTCAAACTATCTATCTATATATATAGTATGAACAAATATATACACATTAATCGAGTTTTAATATTAACACGTGCGCTTCGTTTGCTTGCGCTGTGCGGTTTAACGATTCTTTGTGTTCGCAGAATCTCCCTGTGGGCGCCTGAATTTACTCACTCTAGCATTTTTTGTGAAATTGTTAACTTTATATGAATATTGAAAACGAAAGTTAACAAATAATTTGTCACGTAAAATCGAAAATACGATTTTCTGAATCTATACCTTTATAGCCCCGTGTAAACCGTTGGTCTCTAGCCTATTTTTGAGATTTTTTTTACTTTATGTATCCACTGTCCAAAAATATAAACAAAAAATTTATCATATATACCTGAAAATATGATATTCGAAATCTACACCCTTAAAAACCCCATATCACCCGTTAGAAGCAAGTCTCTAGCATATTTTTCAAAATTCGTCAAATGATATGAAAATATGAACATAATCTTTTTTATTGCTATACACTATAATACATTTAAGATATCAAACATAAGAAGTTGCTTTGAAGTATTAATAACAGTGACGATCTATTGTAGTGTCGTACAATGATTTCTATTGTGATGATGTAGTCATATATTTTGTATAAAAAAGGTGTGAAAATTTGTTCCACAGCTAAAAGTCGAAATGAATTGAGTTTTGATAGTATATATATAGACGCATTTACGCTTGTATTTATTATTCAAAGGATGTGAGTAATTATTAGCGACCATAGGTTGCCTAAATTTGATGTCACTAAGCGCGATCAGAGAGCTGAAAATCCATTCAATTTTGTTTTGTTATATTTTGTCTTCATATTTTCCTCTTTCCAGATCGAGTTATTCCATACTGATAGACATATATTCCAGAAGAAGAGATTAACTAGATGTATACAAAAAGCTGTAAACAGATTATATGATCCTTCTGAAGGATCTGATAATAGAAATACAACTAGGATAAGTTATGTTGCTTATCTTTTATCAAATAGCCAGTATACAGGTATGAAATCTATAACATAAAAAAATACTTTATTCGGATATACTACCATAGCATGTGTAATCATAATCATATTGCGTAACAAGCTATAATTATGACTAATTTAATCAATTTTGCATGCTTTGCATAGGCATAATAACAGTATTAATGTTTAATTAGTGTAGAAAATCTCACTTTTGTACCATTAGTGAAAAATATGTGGAATTCTCATTGAATGTACACACATTCCTGCGTATCCAAAGAAACGTAATCTGACTAACTTGGGCTATATCTCAATAACAGTAACTACTAAATACTAATAAATGATATCATATGATAGGCAACAAGCGACTTCTTATTCACTAATATTATATTTTATTTGCCGAAATCAGAGCTGGGGTTAGTTAACCGATATTCGGGGTCGGTTATTTTGGTTTCCTCCAGGGCGGTTAACCGGTTAACCGATGTCAATATTAATTAGTATAAATATGGATTTGTCGACTAATATTTAACCTGATATTGAAAAATTTACAATATTCAGTGGTCTCGAAATATACTATTTGGTTAGAAAAATTGTAATAATATTGTAATATCAAAATTTTAGAAGTAATATTCATGAATCTTCATCGGAAAACAATGAAATTAGTCTAAATATTTAGAAAATAAAGCAGATCGGCTAACCGATATAAAATTTTCTTAACCGTTAACCGTGATTGACGGCGGTTAGCCGGTTAACCGGTTAACCGAATCCAGCCTTGCCGAAATATTATAGTTTAATAGTTACAAGCGCACTTCGCTTGCTTGCGCTGCGCGGCTGGCGGACACTTTGTGTCCACCGGAGGCGCCCTTCGGGCACCTGAGGTCACCATTGATTAATTATAAGAGAAATAACATCTCTAAATAGTACGTCTGTCCTAGTGATAATCGATATCACACGAAAAATCTCCAAATTTATCAATTTATAAAATTTTGATGAGTAATGATGACGTCATAACAAAGTGATGAGTCATCATTTTTTGATAGTTGCATCATATGTGAGGTATGTTAGTATACAGATTCTATCAAAATTTCAGCCTTCTATCTCATATAATAGCTGAGTTATGCTCGAATAACTGTATTGCTTAACTTTGAAAAAGGTGACAATGACGTCATAATTCCATGATGAGTTGACATTTTCGTCTGAGCCATAGCCAAAAAACTCCCACATGCCAAAGGAAAATTTCTGGGCCCGACAGTTTCTTCAATCAATTCGTTACAGATATATATATATACAAGCACGCTTCGCTTGCTTGCGCTGCGCGGCTTGCGGACACTGTGTGTCCGCAGAGTCGCCCTGCGAGCGCCTGGAGTCACTCAATCAAACATATTTTGGGATTTTTTTCCTTTATATAAATATTTTAAACAAAGGTCAACGAAAAATTTCTCATATGGATCCGAAAATATAATATTGGAAATCTACAGCACTAAAAACCCCATGTCAACCGTTGGAAGCTAGTCTCTGGCCTATTTTTGTAATTTGTTACTTTATATATTTATTGTAAATAAAAGTAAACAAATAATTCATCATGTCGATCTGAAAATATGATATTCGAAATCGACACCCCTAAAAACTCCATGTCACTCGTTGGAAGCTATTCTCTAGCCTATTTTTGTAATTTGTTTACTTTATGTATCTATTGTAAACAAAAGTAAACAAATAATTTATCATATAGATCTGAAAATATTATATTCGAAATCTACACCCCTGAAAACCCCAAGTCACCCGTTGGAAGCTAGTCTCTAGCATTATTTTCAAAATTCATCAAATGGTGTGAAAATATGTATATAAAGGTGTGAAAATATGCAGATAATCTTTTTTATTGCCATACACTATAATACATTTAAGATATCAAACATAAGTTGTGGCTTTGAAGTATTAATAACAATGACAATCTATTTATTGTAGTGTCGTACTTGTACAATGATTTCTATTGTGATAGTGTAGTCATTTATTTTGTATAGAAAAGGTGCGTAAAATTGTTTTCCATTTATTTTTGCAGAGATGTGAAAATTTCGCTTAGATCTTAGAACTTAATCGTAGTCATATCATTTGACACCTACATGCCAATTTTCACACCTCTATGCTTCCCAACTCTTCAATCAATTCGGACAAACACACAAACAAAAAATCCTAGCATTTTAATATATAAGATATATATATATATATATATATATACACAAACATTAATCGAGTTTTAATAGTAAGGATATATCAATATGTCATCAAAATATATTGATATATAACTATAAAACTATAATATTTCGGCAAATAAAATATAATATTAGTGAATAAGAAGTCGCTTGTTGCCTATCATATGATATCATTTATTAGTATTTAGTACTTACTGTTATTGAGATATAGCCCAAGTCAGTCAGATTACGTTTCCTTGGAAACGCAGGTATATGTGTACATTTCAATGAGAATTCCACATATTTTTCACTAATGGTACAAAGTGAGATTTTCTATACTAAATAAACATTAATACTGTTATTATGACTGTGCAAAGCATGCAAAATCAAATTAGTCGTAATTATAGCTTGTTGCACAATATAATGATGATTACACACAAATTTAACCACTTTTACATATTGTTTATATATGTCAATTTTCAGGGCTTTTCACAAGTCATCAACTCTAATGGCTCGAGTCATCGAGTTATCTGACTCGTAAATGAAACTTGATGACTCGATGCAGCGAATCATGACTTGTTGATCGGTGACTCGCTGACTTGTGAGTCATGACTCGGTAGCCCTACATTTTGACAAGATTTATCGAAGTTTTATCTTTAAATATCATTTAGTGTGATATAAACATGTATAATCTGGTAATTATAAAGCGAATTTAACTGATTCATAACATACTCAGTGTGGAACAATGGAACATATCAAAGCGGTTGACATACGTATTACAATTTATGTGTAAAATGCAATATGGAATGAGGAAAATCGAATTCCTGAAAAATTCTGACGTCACCAGATCAAAACAAAAACGGGTTCCGGGAGCCCATCAAGACCTGTAGATTTGTCGTTTTAGGTTGCTGCAGGCCCTGGTCGGAGTGACTGGCTATGCCTCTGTGTGTACACCAGTACTACGTCCGTCTGTAAGTGCTATTTTACAATACCTAACAGTTCGATTTCTAGTGTTGTATTTTCCTAGAATTAGCTGATTTGATTTGCAAGATTATTTCCCACCTTTTGAACCGGAGTACTCGATTGGAATATAGCAAGGAATGGTCTCACATTATAGCTTTACAATCCAACTATTCTACAGTCTCGACTGCTTTCATGAAGGCTCTGTCTACACATATCGATGATCTCATTGTACCATTGTTTGGTGGTATTTTAGCCATAATTGATACAAACGATAATTTGGATCTTGCATTTTCTAAGGAACAGTATACTAGACTTACTTGGAAACTGATTTATCAGAATGAAAGCATTTTACCATGGAATTCTCTAATCAGCGAGCGTTCACTGAGATCTCCAAAATCTCTTCTGAACCATCCTAAAGGGTGTTTACTGAAAAAGACTAAATTTCCATTTTTCAAGATAATATATCAGCAAGTAAATTGCATTTATACTGATATGGTTATGAAGCTTGGTAAGTACCAAAATGTAGCCATCATAAACCATCGTAATCTTGTTTCGTAAAAGTGGCGGATGCGTTATGAAATGTCATTATATTGTAATACATGGATTATTGCTGATAACTCATTTCTAAAAGAGTTCTAATTATCGCACTAGCAAATTTATTTAAATGTATATCAAAATTTGTTATAATTCTAACAAAATTACTAACAAATCACCTCTACCAAAATTAGTTTAACGCCCAACAAATTTTTTATCAATTTTGTTGTTCTTTTTATTCATTTCGTTAGCGTTATATTAATTTTTGTTAGACTTTCCAAAAAAATTGAGAGAGTTTTCATTGTCTTTTCACTAATTCTATTAGACGTTTCACTCATTTTGGTAGAGGTGTTTGTTAGCCATTTGACAAATTATAGTTATAACAAATTTTGGTAGACTTTTAACTTAATTTATTAATACAATAATTATGACCGTTTCTAAAACATTACCAATGTTTAACTCAATGCTGTAATAATGTGTAATAGTGGACAATTTTATTTTCTAACTAATTTTAGGACTTGAAGAGACCGAAGAGATATTTGAGGATAACTTCAATCAATCAGCAATTGGCAAAATACTCTCTACACAGTTCGACGCAAATATTTGTCTTAAATTGGGAAATGATTATATGAGGGATTTTGTTCTACTTCACATGGTTACTTGCGAAGATTCAAACCAGCTATATCGAGTAAATTATTAAGCTAACACATTTTTAAGAATCAAAGTCAGGATAAAAATAAACCTAGGACTTAAATGCTTAGATAATTTATAGAAGTCTTGCTAAAGCGTTTATTTTAACTTATTAGAAGTTCCTAGGTTAATTAAATTTAGGTTATTTATTCTTTTCATTTATATGTTCTAAAATTTTACTTTTCCATCTTGTAGAGTTTATATATAATCATGTCTGTCACTGCTTCCAAGTGCAAAGAAACAACTCCTGACCTGAATGCTAATGAAAAACAGACACAAAAGTTACCTGAATATAATATACCAAGTATCCATATTGCATATTCTATAGTAAAAGATAGGATTACCTTTGTTAATGAGGCTTTCAACCTTGGATTTCAATTTCATCAAAATCATCCTATTCTGACTGATAAATGCCTATCAACACCGAATAACTACTTTATGCTACAAAATATTGACTTCGACATTTTCAAGTATTTGATTGATGAGTGTTGGAAAAATGTTTCAAAGTTGCAAATCCCCAAAGATCCAGCATCCTTTTTAGAAAGTTTCGCCGACTACAGTTGTTTAATAGAGCATAACTGGACTTTTTTCGAATATTATGCAGAAGAGATGAGTTTACTTCGGTAGGTATGATCAGTAATGTTTATTTGTAACTCAAGCGAGGAAAGCGCGCTAATATTACCAATACTCTTAAATATATTATTGTTAGTGTATAATGCCCTTTGTTCGTTCCCTCCTAGGAATGTCTTAAGTTTTGAATACGCAAAATTTGACTTTTAATGTTGAAAACATCTTCTGAAAAATAGCCGGAGTCTAAGCGCGCTTGCTATTAATAATTTTAAAAGTTTATTAATATTATTATTTAGAGAAATTGTAATGCATGTGCAGAACACCTAAAGGAGTGTGCTCCTTTTGGAGCACAGGAGCAGAAGCCGAAGCAGCGCTCATATTTTTGAGGAGTGCATGTAGGGTTTCAGTTGGGGGGGCTCCCCCATATTTGGGGGGGACCCCCCCATTTCTATCAAATTTTGGATCCCATTTGGGGGGGCCCCTTCAAATTGGGGGGGGACCCCCCAATTTTTATTATTATTATCCTCGATTTGAGGGAGCCCCCCCAAATTTGGGGGGTACCCCCCAATTATTTCTATTTTAGCAGTATATATGGGGGGTCCCCTCCAGAATTGGGGGGGACCCCCCCCCAAATTAACATTTAGATTTCTGCCTAGGGGACCCCCCCAAATTTGGGGGGGTCCCCCCGATTTTATCATTAGTCATATTTTTATTTGGGGGGGGTCCCCCATTTATAATTTTATGAAAAGTATTACCCATTTGTTTCTACTACTACTAATGTTTTGGCAATTAATGTTTACTATTTAATGTTGATATAACCTGACAATTTATAATTGAATTGTATTTCAGAGCCGTAAGAGCTGTTCGACCGAGGTCAGCCCATAGGAAACCGCCCCTGCTCTCCCCGTCCGCTGCGAATAGTTTTAGACGATTTATAAAGGTCACTATTCTGAAAAGTGCAATGCCTGACGGCTTCTACGCCATGACTGGTCCGGCCCCGACCTGTTGTGGAAAGGGGCGGCCAGTTATGGCATCCACAATTGCTCCCCTCGTACTAGTTAAGGCGTGACAGGTCGATCAAGGTGGTGTTATAGCGAGAAAACATTGAGAATACCAAAAAACTGAGATTGTGCACTTTTTTGGACTCATGGACTGGAATTGATTATTTAAGTATAATAATATTTAGTAATGTGAACTTCGTGTATTCAAATTGGGCTTACATTCGGGATTAGTTGACTTAATACGAAGTAAATTATATTTATCAAGAAATAAAATTTATGCTACAGTTCTGATTTCATTAATGTAACCGTAGACAAATGATAATCCAGCGTACTTAGTATAAAACAAGAAAGCGACGTATATTCCCAAGCACCCACTGGGTAAATCTGCGGACACGCAGTGTCCGCAAGCCGCGCAGCGCAAGCAAGCGAAGCGTGCTTGTATACAGTAGATTGACGTGCTTCAATCGTCAGATAATAATTGTTTTTTCTAAACACCATATAGAAATAATTATAGATACTCTACAAATGCATCAATGTTCCTAGTATGAATACAGTATTTGCTAACGATAGTTTGCATTTACGAATTCTATCAATTGTTAGAGCTTCACAAGTATAACGTAGGAGGCAGAACCTAAATTGAAATGGCGAGTTCTAGCTTAGTTAAATCCAAGCAACATTATCACTCTCATTAGCTAAATTTCGTAGTTTAGGTATATTTTTCTGCAATGTTATTCTACTATGAACAGTACATAGTATACCCCAAATCTAGGTTTAGTACTACCGTATTGTCCACTTGCTAGAAAACAAGCTGAGTTCAAAAGAGACATCAAATGATTCGAATCCATTCAAAAGATTATAATTTAAGTCAATAACCTGAATTTACAAGTAGAATCCATTGTTAATGCAATATGAGGTCAAATAGTATAGCTTGAAAATTGATTAAACTAAAGCCACAGGCGATCTATGATTTGTGGCCCGTAAGGCGGAGCCTAATTTTTAAAGTGGCCTGTAGATTTGAAAGTTTGAGCCCCCCTGCTATGTATCATCTGTAGCACTCGTAGCAGTGTGTGTTAGTATTTTATTAGTTAACAAAAGCACACTAATTGTTGTAACTTGTAAATAATCCAAAGGGATTATTTTATTAAATTTGATTTTTGAGCGTACTCGATTACCCTAACTAGCCGTTGAGAGCAAGCCTCTTCGATTATTTTGGTATTACACAATACTTCGTCTAAACAATTAATATCGGCCCAGTAAAAACAACCTAGGATGTAATCTAAACTGCGGAATTCGAATTCAGAATATTTAAATATTAATCAAAGTTGAATCACACTGCTTACATTCTTGAAAAATAACACGTAATCAATAGGGTTTCAATGCTCTATTATTATAATAGAAGACACAGACACGCCCAGACACACTCAAAGATAAATTTTAAAAAACAACGAAATAATACAGAATCTTAAAGATTAACGATGTTTAATGCTTGTTTCCAGAAATAATTAGAGCTTGAAATCGCTACATTAATACAAATGGGGGGACCCCCCCCCCCCAAATTAAAATATGACTAATGATAAGATCGGGGGGGCCCCCCCAAATTTGGGGGGGTACCCCTAGGAAGAAATCTAAATGTTAATTTGGGGGGGTCCCCCCCCAATTCTGGAGGGGACCCCCCATATAGACTGCTAAAATAGAAACAATTGGGGGGTACCCCCCAAATTTGGGGGGGCTCCCCCAAATCGAGGATAATAATAATAAAAATTGGGGGGTACCCCCCAATTTGAAGGGGCCCCCCAAAATGGGATCCAAAATTTGATAGAAATGGGGGGGTACCCCCCAAATATGGGGGGGCCCCCCCAAATGAAACCCTACAGTGCACTCCTTTTAATAAATTTGGTTTTCTTATTATCTAACAATTTTTCTCAACGATTCCCAATGAAATTAAATTTAGAATAAACTTAGATTAGAAAGCGACCTTTTTTAAAAAAGGAATGTATTAGTGTATTCAAATCTTCAATTTTTCCAACCTTGTCGAATTTTGCAATAAATTTCATTGTATAACCTTTTATTTTGGAAATACTTTGGACGCATAGAGTTTAGCGCGCTCCTTTATTCTAGGAGCGAGAGCGCGCTCACCCTTTAAACCTAGGAACTGAGGAGCTCTTAATACTCTGCGTATGTGATGAGGGGAAATTTCATAGAGTAATTAATATTCTAATGTTTGAATGGAGATAATTTATTGTATGTACGTTATAGGAATAAGTGGGAATGCATTAAGTGCTTAGTCCTATTTGTTACTCATTTTTTAAATGAGGACGCATTTAGAGGAGTCAAGTCAAGAAAGAAAATTGCAATTAAGTCAACATCTGTCTTCGAAACAGCCTTCAAAAAGTTAACCGAAGTAAGCAGTTAGAATTAGCAATATCCTTGAATAGCACTTATACCTATAATTAATATTTAGCCTTATTCTCTAAGGGGATCTACCTAAAACTTTTTTAAAATAAAAAGAGTTTTAAATTGTTAAAATCACCCGAGTGATTAGATGACCAGAAGGGGGATTATTCAGTTATTAAACATTTCTAAGAAATAACCAAAAGTTTTTCTCATTGAGAAGAAAACATTCATTTGGAAAGGTAGATTATTTGGGTACTATATTCCGTAAAAAATAATATTACATTATTGAAAATTCCTTACCGGTTAAAATAGGGTTCTTATTTATCCCCATTAATCAGAATTGACTACATACATATATTATTTCACAGATGCTACGTCCTGATGAAGACAATTTTAAATCTCAGGAAGGTATCCAGCAGATCTTGGGAATCTTAAAATTTGTTAATGGAAGAATTATGTAAGTTTGAATAGAACCACTTTAACAAACAACCAGATTTGTAAGATTTTGACAATTCATTCAATAAACGATTATAAGTACTTAAAATAGGTTAAAATAATGAATTTATGTTCATTTTATTAGATTACTAAAATCGGATAATATACACCACATATGTGACTCATCAACAGATGATTGCAGGTAACTTTTTTATTCATTTAGACTGAGTGAACTCCAATATTTGGCATATATTTAATATACACTGGACTGTTGGTAGTATTTTGAGATCCTAGTATTAACTAATCATGGATTTATTAGTATCGTGGTATTTTGATATATATATCGTAATATTCTGAGATTTTGTACCGCTTACTCAAATGGCCTTGTGGTTCAATCGGTTTCATCGTAACTTGATAACCACCGCCACCAAATTGTGGGACATGACACAATTTGAGGGAACGCGACACAATTTTCTATGGTAGAACCCCATATGGACCATGGATAAAGTATATTTTCATTCATGGTCCATATGGGGTTCTACAATGGTAAATTGTGTCGCGTGCCCCCAAATTGTGTTATGTGTGTCATGTGCCAATTTGGTGGCGGTGGTTATCAAGTTACGATGAAACCGATTGAACCACAAGGCCATTTGAGTAAGCAGAACATAATCTCAAAAGAGGTGCATGCATTGGTCAGAATTTTGAGGTTGTCATTTGTCAGAATTATTTTGAATTAAATCTCCCCTTTCACTTTGCTCTTATACATAATACTCTCCAAAATGCTCACTCTCCTATCAATTCTATTCAGTTTTAGAACAAATTCATGTTTGCCCAACAGTTTGTAATTCCATTCTAAAATATCAGCGACGAAACATCCGCCATTCCTTAAAAACCATTCTGACAAGTAATAGCAGCCCTAAAACCTTTCTGACAAGTGACAGCTAGGATAATTCTGACAAATGACAACCTCAAAATTCTGACAAATGCAACTCCCCCTCTCAGAATACGACGATACTAATTAATCCATGGTCAGTTAATACTAAGATCTCAAAATATTACGATCTCAAAATACCACACAACAGGACTTTTCAATACAAAAAACCCCGACTGAAATTAGTTTCAATATATGTATACTTGTAGATAGCAATTCATTATAAGGGCCAAGGTGGTATCCCGCATTTGTCACAGGTTGCACGTGAACCCTCTTCTCCCCTCACGATTTTAGTGTGGTTCCTATACTATTCTATAGGATCTATGATCTTATGTACAGTAGAATCTCGTTAATACGAATACCAGGGGGCGGTCGAAATTTCGTATAATCTGGAATTCGTATCGGATTGATTTACATGTATTCTCGTCTGGGCAGGGGACAAAATATCTGTTTTTGATTTATCCGGAGTTTCGTATTATCCGTGTTCGTAGTAGCGAGGTTCTACTGTGGCAGTATAGGTGGACAGTTCTATAAAATAAGTGTTGGTGTCTGGCCGGAGGAATCTCTCTACCAGCCACAGTTTAAAATATAATTACTTGAAATTTTTATGATAGAACATGGCATGGAGATACCTATTGAAAATTGTTCAATCGTTACTGAAAATAAGTGTATTGCTAGGTTTTGCATTAATAATTAATAATATGTAAGTCAGTTGTCTGTTCTCTTTCAGTTATATTTATTTATTGCAGTTGTTATCAAAGTCTATTGGATCTCTTTCAAGATCGTGCTGTACATTTCTTCCTTCAGCTCCTAATGAATATTACTTTTTCATCTGATACAACTATTAAAGATGACCTTCAAACGTTTTTCATTAAATTCATATTAAATTCTCAAACTTTCAAAAAAGAAAAGCACCCACTTAATAAATTTTATTTGTTCAATTCCAAAGAAATTGAACCTTCTCCATCTCTCCGATGTATTTTATTGCAATATTTTTTCACAGAAAGCAGGTAATACCCATGCTTCATATTTTGTTTCTCAGATTATTGATTTTGATCCCTATTTTTTAAATATATATTATCTGTTGAGACTTTTTTATTAAATTAAGTACTTTTTAATTTACATTTATTTTCAGGTTTTCAAGCATTTTTAATGACCAGATCGCTATGGATATGAAGGAAATATATTCCAGATTGGAATCAGAAAAAAATGTTTTTGAAGAAAATCTTACATTTCTTGTTCTACAAAGTTTAGAGGTTAGTATTAAATTAAGCAATTAACACATTGGAATATCTGTATATTCACATTCGTTTTGTTCGGTTGTTTACTAAACAAACAGAAAATGTCGCTCCTCCACCCGTTATGGCGTATCAGGTTAATGCGCTTTCCTTCTAAGGGGTATCGCCCTATACGCCTCGTAAAGACAGCCTTTTGAATACGTACATAAATAGCATAGGCGGCGATCCTGGGGGGCGGGGGGGGGGGCGATTGCCCCTCCAATAATTTTTAGAGGGGGCGAAGGTATCTTTTCGCCCCCCCAATAATATCTAAAGAAAGCGAGTACTTTTACCCCCAATATTTATTACATGTATCTACACCAACTACTTAGGAAAAGTGAAGTAATGTTAAGTAATGCACACTATTATTATATTATTGGTGTTCACTATGAACATTTATTATATGGTTTCAAGAAATTAATCGGCTATAAACATTAATAAACTCATATGTTACTTGATATACTATAATGAAAGTGAATTAATTGTGTTAATCTCTGATGATAAAAAAATCTCTCCTCCCCAATAATTTGCTCAAATCGCCACCTATGATAAATAGTATGTCTAATAACAAATACCGTTGATGACCTATCAGTGGATAAAATGCGGCTGCAATAGCATTTTATATATAAGGCTACTAGATGACTGAATTTAAGAAGCTACTGTGTATATAGTACATAGGCACCGATACGCCATAGCGTAGCCAGGGAAAGGGAGGCTCAGGAGGCACGTGCCCCTCCCGTCAGGATTTATTGTACGGAAATTTTGTGAGAAATTTTACAATCATTTTATTTTTTCTCGAGAAGTATATACACACTTCGTTGAAACTGGGCATAATATAAAATAAATATTGTTAATTTCCAGGCGCTTTGCCCCTGAACCTAAAAATTTTTATATTGTACGTTCTTGTTATTCTATTAGGATTCTCATCATTATCAATGTAAAGTGGAAGAATGTGGAACTGGCATCAGCTACATATTACTACACTTAAAAGATGGTGACCTTTTAAAACCCTTTTCTTCCAAAGCAATAACACATGAGTTGATTCAATCTGTAGCTGTGATAAAGTTTTCGATTTATTGGATGGTAAAATGGATGGTTGAATTTAATTTATATGGTCATTACATAAACAGCCAAAGATATTCGTTTATATCTACAGCCGTCTCTCGCACTTCTACTAAACCTCCAAATCTAGAGATGCTTATTAATGATTTAGCTAAACTTGTAGAGAATAAAAGAAATCCTGATCTTTCAGAAAGAATTCAATTATATCTATTGAAAACATTATATTTTCATGTTGGATATGGAGAATTGTTGAAATATCAGTTTGATTGGAGAATGCAATTTTTCTTTGCTCGTAAATATATATTTGGAGACACACCAAAGGTAATTACTTAGTAACGAAGAGCATTGTTATTTTAGTATATTTGTAATTTTAACGGAAAAGTTCCCATCTTGGTCTCCATTGATAAACCGACGCACCTATAACTTATTTATAATGTTTTTTTTAAAGGAAACGTATCTTGATCTATTCTATGGGATTGATACAACGTATGAAGAAGTATTGGAATATCTTACAGAAGCAAAGAAAAACTTAAAATCTACAGCTCAACAACTAAAGATAAAGGTATTGTTCTATCTTAGAGTTATTATATCTGTGCTATACTATAAATAGTTAGTTCAGTTCACCAAGTTAATATAAATCAATATAAGGTTTTGGGATTTTTTTGCAAAATCCATTCATTTCTTCGAGCCAACCTCTTTTTATTTCTTGGAGCATAAATCAGCGTGTTTTCATGTTATCTCGATTCTATTGATTCTATTGGGCCGCGGTTACAGATTTCGGCCCGCGTGCAGCTCGACAGATTGTCCTCAGGGGTCGCAGTCGCGACCCCTGCGATCCCTCTCACGCCGCCCTGAATTTACTCCGGTTATCAAGAATTCCGTGTAATACGAACAAAGTTCCCTGGTGTTCATATAAGGTTCAACATTAATTAGTTTATGAAAATTTGAAATAATTTTATTTGCTATGTATACAATCTTATATGAGCTTTTACTTAAGTATATTTTAGATCGGAATAAAGAAGTTCAACCGAAACACAATTTTTGCTTTGTTTACTAAATTTGTTTCAAAGTTAACAAGCCTAAAAGGCTTGACTCAATCAGCAAAATTGGAAATAAGGTCAAACATTGAATTGAAAGTAAGTTCCAAGGAAAGCAAATTAATTTCAGATTTACTACATACATGCACTTTTTTTGTTTTTATCAATAATCAAAATCTTATCAAGTACTTTTAAAAAATTCCCATTGTTATCATTATTTTGTTATTTAGAAAGATCCTAGAATAGAGATCCTTGTCAATAGTCTACCCAAAGAGCCTATCGATTTGCAATCTTTGGCTGTTAGCATTCAAGATAACAAACTATTCAATATGCCACAGATGAAGATTTCTGAAAATACACATCTGAACAATGTATTTATTGCAGGAGTACTGTGTCATGTTGGGATTCTCCTACAGTACACCGAGCATACGGAATTTCTAAAACCTCTCACACTAATTCACTACAATCCTTCAGCTCTTCAAAATAAATTATTCCCTGCGATTTTCGAGGTATTAAACTCTTTGTTGTAATATAGGGGAGATGCAATGTGTGTACCGGACATGTATTTACGTAAATATATCATCATTATTACTTGATTAAATATTATGAACGAGCTTCACACACTTGCGCTATGGAGCTGGAAAACAATTTGTGTCTCTCGACTCATTGATTACTTTACAAAAACCATGAGAGCATAGGTCAAATTCAGAATAACTGAAGGACATCATCACTCATAATGAGTTGGCATTTCACATATCCAAATATATTATGTATATGCTTGTCCGTTTTAGTGACATATTAACCTCTTTATATCTGAACTCGATTTGGCTATAAAGTATATTATATACGTGTATAAATATTTTGCTAAATGAGAATGCCTCTCCATTGGGAAAAAAGTGATCTACAAACCACAATCTGAATTAAACTAAGTGTGATTTTAATCAGTTATCAATAATATCACAAAATTTCCCGGTGTTTATTATATTTAGGGTGTTGATTGCCCAAATACTCTTGGACAAAGTCAGATCAGATCAAGAAAATTAAATAGAAAGGAAGAAGGAGAAAAATTTATGAAATCAATTAATTTTATACCACACAAACTTGGAGATCCATTTTGTAGAAGTAAGCGCCCAACTAGCATAAGGTTAGTTAATTGTGTTCGTAGCCATAGCCTACTATATATACAGCTATGCAACCCACCGAATACAAGGCCAAAATAGAAGGCCAGTTTTAACACCGTCAAAATTTAATTAAACCGATAAATCAAAAGCCTTATACGATAGACCTTTGAAATGTATTACTATTACCATATACAAATATTATATTAGAGTATCCAATTCAGCTATCAAAAATTCGATTTGTCATCATGTAATTGCGCAATAGGCTTTAATCCAAAAAATTTGAAAATCTTAATTTGAATGTCTATACATTCCTCAGTTGCTATGGAGACAACAAATTGAATGTTTAATTAAGCCATATCTCAAAATGTATAGATCGTAGACCAATGAAGATTTTCATTTTTTTGGATTTAAGCCTTCCTATTGTTGCTCTATAAAAAATCAAGCGTTAAAAATGCAGATAGCGATGTTTTAAATGAGGTAGAACAATAGCATTTTCTGCTCTAAAAAGAGCCTATTTTTTGTAATAAATTGCTCAACCCAATGAGTAAAATTATCAACCTGTGGCACAAGGGGTAGTACATCACCATCATGTATAGTGATAAAAAGGGACATATGTGGCACAAGGTGGCAGTGATTGATAATTTGAAAACATTGAGAATTAATAAATGATTAGAAATATCCTACAATAACCAATTCGAATGCGAAGATTTCGAATTTGAAACCCGATTAGTTGTATCACTTACCGTTTCGGAGTTTTAATCTTCATCAATAGACCCATTTTAGAGTTTTAATAGTAAGGATATATGATAAAGACAAGTGGAACAGGGTAGTACAAGCGGTATCAATTACCCATAAGGAAGATTTATATAAAACATTTATGAACATTTCCTACCAATCTAGAAACTTGACTGCGATTTCAGTAGCTCTTATCCGAGCACTAATGCATAGCATTTTCATATGGACTCTACATACAAAGCACTTTTGTTCTCCTCATGTGATTGGAAAATTGACTGATTCAATCTCTGTAAAAAGCACATACTCAGAATACTTTTATCTTCACCTCGTGCAGGACATCAATGATGTAGCCACAATCACCAACAAGACATTTGAAGAGGCGGTTCTTCTCGTGCATTTACTGTTTGATTTAATCATCCATGAGGATTTATCACAAACAAGTCTCTGTAAGTTGTAGCTTAATAAGATAATACTATACTATTTGCAAATATAATTTTTTATGTAACTTACTCTATTCTTGGTTGATATTCCAATTTTGTATTATTCTAGTGAGTTTCCAATAAGGGGATATCCTTATATATGGACGATATAGTGTCCAGAATACCGCTCTTCCACCACTTTTCCTCCTCCCCTTCAATTAAAGAGGTTAATTTCAATGGGAAATAATTTCTGTTCCCCCACTCCCCCACTTATAGAGGTTTATTTTTATGAAAACTAATAAGGATGGGGTAAATTTGCCCCACTTATAAAGCTTCTACTGTATGCACAATTTTCACAAATGTGGTTGGTATTTTAATGAAGCCGCACTATCGGTCTGTCGATTAATTTCTTTTAAAATACAAACCTTTGAATTCAACTACATATATACTAGTACAGTTGTTGTGTTTATAAAATACAAGCGCGATTTGCTGCTTGGACTCCGCGGCTGGCGGGCACTTTGTGTCCGCCAGAGGCATCCTTTTGACATCTAGACTCACATTCATTCATTAAAAGGTAGAAAACATCTCTAAATACGTTTGCCTTACTGTTATAATCAACATCACTCAGAAATCATTAAATTGACATTTTCGTCTGAGGTCAGAACTTAGTGTAGCCATAGCTGAATGATTCCCACATACCAATAATCTGCTTTCTGTGCCTTGCAGTTTCTCCAATCAATTCGTTACAGATATATATAGATATATTTATATATATTCATTTTCACTAGATTCAATTTCAACAGATTTGACAACTAATGTTGAGAGAGAAGGATGGGAATTTTTTTTTGAAAAATTTTACATGTATAAACTTGAGAGAAATATAAATGTGGATATTCAAGAAAAAATGAAAACAGTTATATTCAAGTCAAATAATTGTGACAAAGATTTATTAATGTAAGTTAATGTATTTAATTTAAGTATTTACCTAACTTGTTTTATCAATTATAAAATCTAGGAAACTTTACGAAGATGGAGAGAGCCAAAATATCCATTCAATGTTATGGAGACATAGAGATATTATTGCCTATGAACATCTTTTCCAGGTTTTTAACTGTCAAACTTTTCAAACTTCTGCAAAATATCCTCTCCTAGAAAAGTTTTTGAAAGACGAGCCACTACTAAATACGACAAGATATTTACCTGATTATGCCAGACTCAGAATAAAGTTGATTCAAACATGTTTGGAACATTACAACTCTGAAGATATATCTGAATTATCAATCGGTCAATTTCAAGAATTTATTAATGAAGGTAATTTTAAAAGGAATTTTCTAATCAGTAAAACTAGGTTGTTAGTATAGTACTTTTAGCAACTAATATGGATTAGAGATTAGTAACAGACATTATTCCCTCTTATTTATTCAGTCAAAACTTTTTTTTTCCCTACTATTTCTTTTCAGATCAATATAGCAAGAATAAACAATAGTAAGGATAAACCGAAGTAAGAATAAACCGATTATAAGAATAAACCGCGAGTAATAAAAAACCGATGGAATGTAATAGTAAACCTGGAATTTCTTACAATACGTATAAAGAGTAAGAAGAAAACCGATTAGCAAGGATAATTCGGTGTAAGAAAAAAACCCGATGAAAATTTGTTATGAAAACAAATTAATTAATATATGCAGGGAAAATTAGTAAGAATAAACTGATAGTAAGGATAACCCGGTGTAAGAAAAAAACAGTTTCTACCAGGGTTGCCGTGGGAATGAAATTTCAATTCCCATTCCCATCCCATTCCCATAGGAATCCTGTGGGAATCCCCATAGGAATCCTATGGGGATCCCCACGGGGGAAAAAAATCATTCCCATTCCCACGGCAACCCTGATATTGGGAATCATTATAGCAGTGTTTCTCAAACTGGGGGTCGCGGAACAATTTCTAGGGGGTCGCGAGATATAATTCATTTTGAAAGTACACGTCGATGTTTACTCAAATTTATTATCAAGTTCTGATTCAAGTTTATTCTTCACTCCTTTTAGTTAAAAGTGTAAAAGATAAACTAGTTTATCTCATTTCAATAGATACGCCTTGAGTTTGTTCTTTTCACCTACGTTGTAATTACTCGACTTCTTGATCAATATGCACATCTTGTATAAATACCTTCAGTATCAATTCAGTATTGAATATGGGTTTACTGTGGTTCGAAATTCAGGACAAATTAAAACTAGCAGTAGAAACAAATTAAAGGTAGAAGATGATCTTCGTTGTGCACTCGCAAACACGGAACCGGAAATCAAACTTTAGTTAAAGAAAAGCAACTACACCCATTTCATTAATAAATTATATTAAACATAGTAGTATAAGTAATAATTATTTGACTCTATTTGATTAAATAAATGTGCAGTGAAAAATTAGGGTCGTTAATTCATTTGACAATTGTTAGGGGGGTCGCCAGGGAAAAAGTTTGAGAACCACTGCATTATAGGTATATTGTGGGAATTCCCATGAGGATTCCTATAGGACCCTGTGGGAATCCCCATAGGAATCCTATGGGGATCCCCACGGGGGAAAAAATCATTCCCATTCCCATCCCATGGGGATTCCCATTCCCACGGTAACCCTGGTTTCTACTGTAGTTAGTTTCCTTTGGTATAATAGTAAATAATGAGCAAAAAAGAATTTTTGAAGTGGAAAAAGTGATTATAATGTGTAAAATGCTCTTCATACAATTAGTATAGAATATCTATGATGATGAGCCGATCTTTTGAAACTTTTTTAGGGAAAATCGACTCAAGCGAAGATTTCAAAAATCTCTTCACCAGTTTACAAATCGATTGGGACGAATTTAAGAACAAAATTCCTAATTCTGGCTATTATTTTCCTCCTGAATATTTCTATGAAAAGATCGATTACAAAACAACAAAAATCAGACACTTAATTGGAAAATCCTGTCGAGATGATGAAGGTCTGTTACTGTCGCTAATTAAAGTGCTTGTCGAAGTGCACAACTCATTCATTCACAATTATATTGAAGTCTTTGATGTGCCATCCAGGTAAGTAAATATAATTTACTGTCATACATACATACAGATAATTGGGATTGTAGTGCAGGGGGAGCGGGAGGGAGCGGTGCTCCCTCACTAATCTTCAAGAGGATGGCGTTTCCCACTAATTTTCAAAGAGATCGCGCGTTTTCCTTGACGAATTGGTATTAATTGTAAATTCTCTCTATTCTCTTGAGTCACCTTATTCTTTAGCAATATTATGTAGGAGCGGCGGTCGCAAAACCTTTTGTGAAAACATTTATAGTTATGTTCATGCCCTACCAACATTTTGGCGTAAAATACTGTTTTACAGGCGCTCCCCCACTTTAATTTTGAGCACTACACCACAGCATATATTACATGCATGCATGCATTTTTATATTTCCACTAGTTCTGAGAGAAGAGTGTCATTATCACTTGTTTCTCCTTCCCACATAATCAAATACAAGCATCAGCTAGACAATGTCATACTATCCAATGCGACATACTCCTTTCGAATGGGAGAAGGAACACTTATTCACTATGACTTCAATGGGATACAGAATGAACTGGGACAACGATTTATCTTCTCCAAACCTTTTATATCCCTCGGAGAGTTTGACATAGAATTACCTGAACAAGTGCGCAATGTTGATTACTTTCGTCGACTAAAGTCCAAAATCGAACAGGTATACCTCAATTATATAATCAATAATTAGGTCATTTTAATTCTAAAAAAGACACATTGACTCTGACACACCTATTGTTGAGACTAAAATCCAAGAGTAAATTACGATAAAGGGGCCTAATCTTGAAAAGTGAAAAAAAAGTTCAACCTGGGATTAAAAACCTTATAAAAACTGCTGAAAAACAGACTTTTCGTGATAAAATTTTTCCCCTTGCTTGGTCTACTTGGGAATCGATTTTATACAAAATTTCCCATCAAATCCTTTAAACCGGCTATTAACAGAATATTTATTATGAATACTATTATTCTTATGATTCTATGGTATTTTACTAAGACCCTCGAAGATTCGAAAGTGTAAAAAAAATTTAAGTTTGACTTTTAATTTTTCGGATCTTTTGGCAAATAATTGTTGTTTTCAATTCAAGTAAACACGTTAATCGCTTGAAAATTCTAAAAATTCTAAATTAAATGGAAAAAAATAGATCTGTCTAACATTGAAGAAATCTAGACTCCTTAAGTAACAAATCAAATATTTTTAAGTCTCAATAATCACATACAACGTAAGCTTTATTGGTTTAAATTGAAATATTAACTTTAAGTTTTGGATTTGTTTAGGATGAATTGTCGGATTTGGATTGGAATACCATTAAAGAAGAATTAGTTAATCCGATTGAGATAACTGAAGTAATTTCGCTGATTGAAATGGTTGTAAATTTCACCTCTGCAGATGGAGGACAGCCAAACAAGCGAATTACATCTTACTTACTCGAAACTCTCAAATATCCGAAAAAGAATAATCTTATCAGCAGCAAGGTTAGCAGTAGTTGCATATTTGTATAATTGTCATATTATTGTATAAAGATAATTTATGATCTATTTAGGCCAATGAGATTTGCTGTCTTAAACATCTATCATCACTCTGGCACAAATTAACTATTCACAAATCTAAGATATTTGTTTATATCGGCCAGGTAATGCACTGATCAAGTACGAATTTTAAATTTTATTAATACTAAACTTTTTGTCCATTTAGGGTAGGGAATCTCACTTTGAATATGTGGAAATCACACTACTTCTTATTGTTATAAATTTATTATTTACCCTTTTAGCCTCCATTTCCAACTTTATCTCCGAATTATTTGAAGAAAACAGATGAATTAAATATTAGGGAATTCACCAGAGATCTAAAGGAACAAGAAGGAGTAATAACGCTAATGCACGATTTTATAGTGTTTAACTTGAGCATTACAGATGAGTCAGTAGATTCCTCTTGCAAGTTAGTTAATTTAAAATATTTAAGGATAGCTATTACTCAAACATTTTCCAAATATATGGAAATATAAAAATATATACTATATTTTTTCTAAAATGACCTAAATTGAGAGATTATATTCTGAAAATACTCTCTGATCTCTTTTGAATAATTAAGTTCTTTTATAGCCTGCTTTACTCAGGCAAGACTGTAGAATGGTAAATTTGGACCAAGGATGCGTTCGAAGTAATTTGAATAATTATCGTATAAGCCTAAAATCGTTAAGCATGCAGAATAGACCTTGAATGTATTGCCGGAATATATAAAGATGATGTTAAAGTACTCACATCAGTTGCCAAATTTTTGATTAGTCATCATGTAATCGCGCAATAAGCTATATTGGTGACAAATTTTGTGATTATCAGATCCGTATTAGCACTCTTTTAAGCGCTTTTATTGAGTAATTTTCCGCATAGGACTGGAATGTGAATGGTGTTTTGCCAAAAATAGAAGTGGGGGGCGCTTCCTTCCCGTAAAAAAGTTATATGTTTTTTCGTGAAACTTTAATCCCCTGATGGTATAGAAATGGTGATAATAAGCAAGAGAAAAAGAATATGGTTAGTTTAAAATGGCAACAATTGATTTGAATTTGTTATGCTACATAATACATTCTAAGGCTAAAATTAAAATGGTAGTCAGCATGAGGTAAGGAGCGCCCCCCCAAGCGAAAAAAGTGAGTATTTGATAGACAATAGGCTACTTCCTATTAGGTGTTAATACAATTCGCAATCCTAACTCAATAGCTTACGGGTTATTGGACAATTAATTACATTGGTAGCATTTGTAAATTGTCCAATAACCCGAAAGCTAGAGTTTAGAATTGCGAATTGTATTAAAACCTAATAGGAAGTAGCCTATTGTCTATCAAAAACGATCAAATTTGAATGCCTAGGTATTACAGTTTTCAAGATATGGCCCAACTGTTTAAAATGCGTTTTTATAACAACGCTGGAATGTAGCAACACTCCATAAAAAATCCATTTTTTTCCTATCAACCCATTCACATTCCGGTCCTATGCGGAAAATTACTCAATAAAAGCGCTTAAAAGAGTGCTAAAACGGATCTGAAAATCACAAAATTTGTCACCAATATAGCTTATTGCGCGATTACATGATGACTAATCAAAAATTTGGCAACGGATATGAGTACTTTAACACCATCTTTATATATGCTGGCAATACATTCATAAGGTCTATTCTGCATGCTTAACGATTTTAGGCTTATACTATATTTATTCAAATGATTTCGACTGCATCCCTGGTTCATTCTATTATTTAAATACAATTCATGCTCTAATACTGTTAATAATATACCAATGAATAAATATATTGTCTTGATTAGTCCTGAAATGTCATTAGTTTTCAATAATTTTGTTCTTTTTTTATTTAGTTTGCGGGAGAGTTTGATTGATTTCTCGAAGAGTGAGACTATCTTCAATTCAGGAAAAGAATTCAACTGTGAAGCAATTCCAACCAAATTTTCTGTTTCCCAGACTGTGAGCATTTGGTCCAATTTAGTAAAGGATTATAAACAGAGATATATTTAGATATAAGAATTTGTTGTAGTATCGTGTATAAATATATGTATAATTTGGATTTTTTTAGTAAGTTTAATTTTAGTTGAATATGGTACGAAATTTGTATTATATTGCTACTTATAAATGGATTGAATGTATTTCTCAAAAATATTCCTGTTTCCCATTATCATTTTTCTGTGGTGTCGAAGAGGAGAAATAGCCCAATATCGAGAAAGATATATATATATATATATCCTTATCTAGGGTTTCATCCAGCATTTTAGAGTGTACACATCTCTTTGATTGTTTTCATGTACCTAGCCAGTGTATTTAATTATACGATACTTATAAATAAAGTTTCGCGCAGCTAGATCTATATTGATGATGACATCATCAGCATCATCTTCAGCCATCAAAGTACATCTTAATTAATGTTTCAATTTTTAATTCTTACTCATTTTTATCTCACATTAAACCAAGTCAACATTTCTCATAAAAGAAAGGCAATAATTCATTTAACATTGAGAGTTATTACTCTCAAAGCAAGATATTATTAGCTAGATATAAGGAACTGATGTAAACTCTTTATGATGTCAACTCAAATATGTTGTAAACTCTTCATATCAACTAGTTTGCATTACTTTAATAATGCAGTAGTACAGTTGATTTATGATATATAATATTTGATGAACTTTAACTAAGAAACTCATTAACCCATATATAGATATATATATAATTTTACTATGTAGGTAGTATGATTTATATCATGTTAGTTAATGCTATTCATAATGTGCTAATCACATACTACACTAACCAGATAAAAGTATTTGAACACACTTCATTCTTTCTCATACAAATAGTAGCAAATGATATCTCTTAATGAAGGGAAATACAATAAAACTCTAAGTGATTAGGAGTATGATTTACGATTCGAAATCTGCACATTCGAAGTCATAATTGAAGTACTCAATAAATTGCTCAAATCATGAATAATAGTATCAACTTTGCCACCAGAGGTAATTCATCACATCATGTATAGTAGTTAAAATGGACATATGTGTCACAAAGTAGCACTTATTGATAATTTAAATAAGTTGGGAATACATAATCAAATAAAAATCTTCCATTAGGACTAAATCAAATATAAATACAAGTATTTTGAATCTGAAACCAGATTAATTATATTCCTACTGTTTAAAAATATTTACCTTCACGAATAGACCCATTTTAGTACTAATTATGTGCGAGATAATGAACTCTTTTGTCTGGGGAGTGAGACAGCATATTTTCTCCTATCTTATTTCAAGCGCATTGCCAGATATTTGTATAAATGAGGCTTTTCAGGGCTTGCAAAGTAGTACCATGGTTGAATGGAAAAGTTTAACATGCTATATTTTCCCGAAAAAACGCCAAGGGGTTTGAATAAGCGCTGGACCGCTTATTCAAACGGTACATCTTCAAACAAAAAACTGAACTGAAAGTCCGAAAATAATTGAAAAGTACAGGCCCAGACCACAGACAGCTAAACCCAAAGTTTAAGTCACTACTGATTTTTCGGATCGGGTATGGTAGGGTTCATATATGGTCATATTGTTAGTAACTCCTTGTTTCCCTAATCTCTCCTGATACTCTAAACGTTTTTCTCAATGTTTCTTAGCTGGCATTAAATTATAGATTAGATTTAATTTAGCAAATGACCTTAATAATAAATATTCTAGTATTTATCTTTAAAAATCTAGCGCACCTTTCCAAGCCTTTTTCGATCTTCCTGTGAATTTTGATGCATAATCGATTTTTTGGAGCATTTTTTCGAAAAGAATTCTTAAAGGAGTGAATAGAGGAGTACATTTTATTTATAAATTTGGATCAGTTGCTGAAGGGCGCTCCATTTCCAGGTGTGGAGAGTTTAATACTCTTCCTCAATATTAATTTAAATATCAGAAAAAATTCACATAATATTGATATTAATTAATTTGAAAAGTATACATCTATACCAATTGAGTTTATAAATGAATTAGGACCTCTTGAGTTCAAATCATTTGGTATTTTGCTCTATCTCAACCTAGACATGCACAGGTGTATTTGAAGGAAATCAGCACAACCAATATAAACTTGATTTGGTATTAAAATACTATACAAATAATATTGATCAATTCAATTCAATTCTTACCTTGAAATGAAAATCTTCCCACTAGCATTAACAGCGACACCTCCAAAAGGTGCCTCATTGCTCATTACCTCCAATCCAATCGTGTGAATCAAGACTCCATCTTCTGAATATACGTTAATGCAATGAGACGTCGAGTCACTAACTATGAAATTATTATGTTTATCAAGACAGAAGTTGGAGGCATCCCACTCGGGATAGAACGGATAAAGGTCCCGTCGAGTTGAAATAATTGTATAAATTATGAGTGCCTTTTTAACCTCTGCTGCTTCTGAATAGAACATACTTGTATATTGAATCGCGTCTTTTAGTCCAGTAACGAAGGGTGTCATATACAATCGTAGAGAAATATGTGGAAATGAAACGTCCTCATTAGATATTCTTTTAATCTCTAACCATAGCATTCTATACATAAGGCAATGGCAGTCACCAAAAAATTAGTACCATGGGTTGCTTAGTATATTCAATCCTAAAACCGCTAAATTAATAATGTTATTATCTACTATATAATTATAACATATTTTGTGTTCATGGGTTGATTAAATATTCATTTTGAAAATATTATGTAACCACAATATTTATATTTACTTCACATATAACACTAGTGTATTACACTTACGTATTGTTTTATTGTATATCATTTCTATTACTAATTTATAAAGCCTCATTTGACAACACTAATTGCATTAGTTAATATTTGGACGAGATGTCTTGTGTCGCGCCTGGCTTTACTTCCAATTACAGAGGAGTAGAACGGAAGCACGACAATTCATCGCAAACAATTCATCACAGTCAATTCATCACGAACCATTCATCACTGGTGACAATTCATCACGGATGGTGACATTTCATCACTACACTACAATGTCTTCATAAATTAGATGCTACAAAGTAGCAAATGGTACGCGGATGGGACTCTTAAAATTTCTCCGAATATCTTTCAGCAGGTGACTACAACCTGGGCTCAATCCAAGTTGCCTAATGACTGACTTCGAAAAAGGCGCAATTCGAGCATTCCAAGAAGCGTTTCCAGGGATACATTGTATGGGCTGCTTCTTTCATCTTAGTCAGTGTTTGGCGATGGATACAAGCCGCAGGTTTACAGCACGACTACCAAACAATCCTGGTTGTGCTTCATGGCTACGTTGTCTTCCAGCTTTGGCATTCCTACCACATGGTGATGTAGAAGAGGCATTTGACGATCTGCTTTCGGCAGATGGGTTTGATCCACGTGCACAGGATATTGCGAACTACTTCGAGGACACATACATTGGATATTATACAGTAACGAATTGTTTGTGATGAATTGTCGGTGATGAATTGTTCGTGACGAATTGTCGTAGATCCAGTAGAACACTCTACGAAGTTTTTCTAATTTACCAAAAGATGGTGCTCTTCGTGAAAATGGTATCGAGCCATTCCAAGACCTGTGAAGACTACCAAAACAACAAGATTTCAAAGGTGAATGGTTTCTTTAGACTTAAGTAATGCAATTATTCTAGAATCATACGTATACTCAAGTTTGTTAGAAACAATGGACTGGATTTAAAAGATTACGAAAAACTGTTCTACCTTCCCCCAATTTAGTGAATGCAATCCTCGTTACTCCAAAAACATGTACATAAGAACCTTATTTAATTTGGATAAATGCAATTTATTTAGAAGTGCCCCCAAATTAACATCGAAAGCTTGCTGGCTATCAGCTTGGAAAGGCAAAATATAAATTTAGCCCTTATTAAGTTCTCCAAGGTTTTCCAGCGAAACAAAGTATATCTCAAGCTAAGTCAAGTCTATCCTCAAGCTAAGTCAAGTATATCCCCAAGCTAAGTCAAGTCTGTCTCTCAAGATAAGTCAAGCCATAGTCTGTCATCAAGAAGTAGAAGTCCGACTCATTAGTACTTCTCTAATTCCAATGTTTATTTTGTATTTATGAGCTTAATATTTATATTATGTCATATTTGTTTTCTCCGGAATAAAAATAATTACAAAGATCAAATATGTCTTGACAATTAATGGTCATATATTAGTGCGGTCACTTAAATTGCTTAACCCGCGGTTGGCTAGGAATGTTGAAAGTGAAAATGAAAGTACATTGAAAGTGAACTGAAAGTGAAAATGAAAGTGGGGTTTTCTCTATTTATACTTTTGAGACCTAGCCAGGCGAGGGTTTAATTAATCATATATAACGTATAAAGGATGAATATAAATTTGAATATACTAAGCAATTCCTGGTCCAAAAAATAGTGACTGGCATTGCCTTATGTATTGAATGCTATGCTCTAACTTTATATTATCTAACTGACTTTTAGAAATTGATTCAGTTTGTTGGTTTGTAAGTTCTTTCCAGTTTCTGCTCTATGTTGTTTCAGTTGTGCCATGCTTCTCGGCATTCATCTGCTTTAACCTTGATACAAGTCGGAATATCGTCAAACTCTGCCAATAGTTCATTTTCCCTCTGTATCAACTTGGCAGTAAATTCCTGGAATGCTATCTTAACTTGTTGTTTCACATGCTCTACTCTCTGCTTCACAATCTTTAACTCACTTTCCAAATTGTTTGACGAAACATCAGAATCTTCTATTTCAGGAAGTCTCTGTGCCATCTTGTGTTCAATCTAAGAAATGAAATACAGTTGGGGTCACTTATTGTGAACCACCAGGGGACCAAATAATCTGTTTATAATAGAGATACTTCATATTTAAGCGAACTTGGT
This sequence comes from Aphrocallistes beatrix, assembly GCA_963281255.1. NCBI lineage: Eukaryota > Metazoa > Porifera > Hexactinellida > Sceptrulophora > Aphrocallistidae > Aphrocallistes > Aphrocallistes beatrix. Next base: position 663,683 of record OY725492.1, on the reverse strand, counting down.
TCAATCAAATCCTATCTAAATATGAAATTGGGACCAGGAGGTTAGTTCATAATAAACGCATGTTCATATTAAGCGGGCTCATATTAAGCGAGCCTGACTGTAGTGTGATTTTGATTTAATTTTGTCAAATCGTATAAATAAAACTAAGAAATTATAATATGATAATTATTGCATTAATTAGAAAAAAATTCTTACTAGAAGTATAATACGTATATGCACGGCTTGATATAGTATAAAAGACTCTTTTCAAAGAACTTTATCCACACTAAGCCTTTAATCAAATACTGTATTTAGAATAGGTATCTTGAAAATCTCTTAGGATTCATGAATACGAAGAAATAATACAGTGACAAGAGTGCCGGCCAAGAAACTAGTCTTAAATCTTGAAGTGCAGGTAGCGGAATTTAGCATTGCTTTAAGAGTAAATTATGACATAGAAGTCAAAATTGCAAAATTGCAAAATCCTACTTCGGAAGGGAATGAGGTTAAAATTTGTGAGCTTTGAACAAAAACCTCTAACCTTAGTTTAAAATATTTATATAAATTACCAAAACAGGCTGGATTGAGTAATCCAAGGCGCCCGCAGGGCGACTCTGCGGACATAGAGTGTCCGCAAGCCTCGCAGCGCAAGGAAGCGAAGCGCGCTTGTTATATTTAATACACAATGGCACAATTAATGTTATAGCTGCTATGACATTAATTGTGTCTTCGTGTAGTGGAATGCATATTAAGGGTATATCAAGTCCAAGAATATAAAATTGAAAATTTTCATAAAAATATACGGGAATGAGGGGTTTAAATTTGCGGTCAGCATAACTCGAAAGGTATTCTATATATAAACAAGCGCGCTTGTATATATATATATATATATATGTACATTAATCGAGTTTAATAGTAAGGATAATTGACTTGAAACATCCTAAATACTACTTCAAAGGCATTTTTCATAAAGCAGAAACATTCATTTTGTAAAAGAAACAATTTTGCATATTTTTGAGCGGGACATTTTTATATACATACGTATGTATAATATCTATCCCTTGAGTCATGCTGCCACCAAGAATTTAAGGTTGGGAAGAGTTGCGTGCATTTATCAGAAATTTGAAGTTGTCAGTTGTCAAAATAATGGAAGTTGTCACATGTCAAGATGGACTTTTGCAGAATTGTCACATGGCAGAATGGAATTTGTCGAATTGGTACTTGTCAGAATGGAATTTTGCAGAATTTTCACATGTCCTAAAATAGCACTCCACCACCCCCTTCTTTCAGAAAAATATTTTCACTTTCAATTGTCTAATACTCTAAACAAAAATGCTGCATTTCACCCCTATTTTTATAGATATCTCACCAGAAAATGTTTCGAACCAAAATTTCAATCGATTTTTTTTAAGTCAACTGTTCTCTACTCTTTCTCCCGCAGTCACTGTCGTAAATGCCACTCCATCACCCCTTTCGGTTCAGAAATGCCTTTCTCACTTTCAATTTCTTAATATTCTAAACAGAAAATCCTGCTTTACCCCTTATTATTATAGATTATTCTACACAAGTTCATTCTGACAATGACAACTTCAAAATTCAGCTTGCCAGTCGGGAATTTTATCACAATCTTTGAGCCAATAGGGCATTTTAGAAATTCTCCAAAGGGTTCTTGGCCAGCATTTTTGTGCAAAACTACAAATTTTAACATCTTTCCCATTCGAAACATATTTTTATTAATTTTCAATTTTGACCACGTAAAAATTTGTTGAAGCCATATATGCAGTAGGCTATGGTAAAAAGGTAATTACACATCAGGAAAATATCTATGTATACCTATGACCCAAAGAATGGTTAGTATGTTAGCTAGTATGTTAATGGTTGGTATGTTAGCTTAACTTTCCATCTTAAATAATGTTTCAATTTTTATATTTACTCATTTGTTCATCTCACATAAAACCAAGTCATCATCTCTAAGGAAGATGATTCATATAACATTGAATATACTTACTCTCAAAGCAAGGATTATAAATCAGACATATAAGGAGCTGATGTAAGCTCCTTATGATGTCGACTCCAATATGATGTAAGCTCCTCATATCAACTAGTATACATTACTCTAATCATAGTGCAGTAGTACATTTAGTATATTTGACTATGATATTATCTCAAGGCTAAGTGAGTTATCAAACTATCTAATTATTGCTACTATGTCTTATGCGTATATCTTATTACTTAAGTTACTATTCATAATGTGCTGAGTATATAGATGCGACATTCTTCTCCCACTTCATTTTAAGTGCATTAACAGATATTTGTATGAGGGAGGTTTGCTAGCGCTTACTACAAAAAGAACAATATAACAAAATAAAAAGTCATTTTATATTCTACTTACTAGGTTTTAGAAAGGGACAAAAGCATCAGAATGTTTTAACATGTATTCCAAAGCAAAATATGTTATAAATGAACTAAGTCCAAACGTACTTAAGGAATACACGCCCAGACCACATATAGCTAAACCCAAAGTTTAGATCTCACTAATTAAACATCATGATTTTTGAACGCCCTGTTCAAGAGTTAGATAACACAGAAATCCTAAAATCCAACATCCTCTTTTCGGAAAAAGCTGATTTTTGGCACATGGGAGTCTTTTGGCTATGGCTCCACTATGTTCTGACCTCAGACGAAAATGTCGACGTCATTGTCACCTTTTTTATAATTAGAAATTTCATTTTTTCGACAACTCAGCTATTTTAGGTGATAGAAGACTGAAATTTTAATAGAATGTGCATATTAATATATCTCCAATATGATAAACTTTCATTAAAGAATTATGATACATCACTCTGTTATGATGTCATCATTACGCATCAACAATTTTTAAACTGACAAATTTGATAATTTTTCGAGTGATATCGATTATAACAGTAAGACACACATGTTTAGAGATGTTATCTACCTTATAATTAATCATTGTGAGCCCAAGTACCCGAAGGGTGTCTCCGGCGGACACAAAGTGTCCGCCAGCCGCGCAGCGCAAGCAAGCGAAGCGCGCTTGTTATCATGAAATTTCAACTGATCACGGCTTACTTAATACACGGCCGAGTATGCCACCGAGAAGGCCATTTTAAACACAGTCAAAATTTAATTAGACCGATAAATCAAAAACTGTATACGATAACTTTTGAGATGTATTATTGCTACGTATATGCAAATATTGCACCAGGGTATGCAATTCATCTGTCAATAAGTTGATATGCCATCATATGAATGAGCAATAGGCTCTTTTAGAGGGAAAATGCTACTGTTCTAGCTCATTTAAAACATCGTTATCAGAATTTTTGAATTTTTGAATTCCAATAATTTAAAATCTTAACTGGAATGTCTATGCATTTTTCAGTTGCTATGCGGGCAAAAAATTGAATGTTTGAGCCATAACAAAAGCTATAGATCATAGACATTAAATAATTATACCATTCTAGCCACAAGCTATTACTTCCTATGTGATAATTATTATTCACGTATTGGCTTTCAATATTCTCTTAGTTATCCAGCAGGATTTTATCATGATCTATATTGAAGTAATGAGATGTAACAAAATCCTAGATAACTCAGATGATAAACACGTAAACACTATTATTATCATATAGGAAGTAATAGCTTGCGTATTGATTAGTATAATTATTTAATGTTTATGATCTATAGCTTTTGAGTTGTCTTAAACATTTTTGTCTCCATAGCAACTGAGGATTGCATAGACATTCCAGTATGATTTTCAAATTTTGGGATTAAGGTCATTCTGTTGCTGTTGTTCTATTTTATTTTAACTTTGAAACACGCGGTCGTAAAGGAAATTCATTCACAATTCTTCTGTTTTTCAGGCCTTCTCGGTGACATATACGATCTGTATTTAGTAGGCCATGAACTGATATAATTCGTTATGTAACAGCAATCCTCCAACGGTTATGCTTAGTCATTTTAATTTCCTCATCTCTCCAGAGCAGCTCCATGGGGGCAGCTGCTACTGGAGAGAGGAGGAAATTAAAATGACTAAGCATAACAGTTGGAGGATTGTGAGATGAGGGTCATGGATCCAGGGGGAGCCATGACCCTCCAAAATAAAGTTATAAAGTTGCTCCCTACCTTTTATCTTGATTTTTACGCATCAAAATGAATGAATAGTAAGATAAATTAGATCAAAATTATTGCTCCATAGATGGTTGAATGGCTGTAGATATTTTCAGCATCTACTTGCAAGATTTGAATTTTCTGAGGTTAAGTCCCCCCAATTCAAAATCCTGGCACGCACCTGCATTGACGCTGGTCTTCTAATTAATTATAGGACAATCAAATTTAAGTTGACCTCCCTAAATTAAAATTTCTGGTTCCACCACTGTCTCTCTCCCCTTGAAACGTCATGTAATGTTTGAACATCCTCTATATTGTGGAGAGTTGGAATTAGGTTCGGATTTTTCGGGTCGGGTTCAGATGCGTGGTTCGGGTCTGGTTGGGTTCTGTCAAGTTGACCAGATTCCAATTCTGATTTTGTGTAGTAGAAAACTTAATAAAGTATTCATAATGCTAATAGTTTAATCTACTAAATAAACACTCGAGTTAGACTCAAATCCTTCAAAAGATATGTCTTGGATGAAATCAATTCTGAGTTTATTGACCGGAAACAGTAAGAATACAGAGCATATTATCTTAGCAAATGCAATACCTATAAATCTCCCAGATGTAGAAGAAACAAAGATGATTCAAAATGAGCCACGGCTAGAAGACCCAAAAATGAAAGAAATTATGGAGGATCCAATAGGAGCATGTGAAAAATACGAAAAATTACGTAATTTACTCTCAAAACAGGATCCAAGTATGATGCAATTTTTTGATAAAGAAACAAAGAATGGTCCAAGTGTTTATGAACCATCCACTGACCTAGGATCGATAGATTTGGAATCAAAGATCAAAATCAGCCCTTTTGATGTTACGAGTAACATTATAAAAGTCATGATGATAGGGAAAAGCGGATGCGGCCAGACATCTCTTCTAGGCTACTTAACGGAAAATTCACAACTTAAAGGAGCAGATACAATGTTCGCACAAACCTTCGAAGCTAATGCATTTAATATCAAAGTAGGCGATGTAGGGTTAGAAATAAAGTTAATAGAATCGCCAGGAATGTGCGGAGGCATGGAGTTAGATGAGTTAGGGGATTATTGGAAGGAATTGGTAAAAACTATTAATGACACTGGAGGAATTGGCATATTCATGTTGTTGATAAAATCAAATGAGAGACTCATCTCAGAGTTCTTTGAGGAATTGCAAGCTTTTTCCACACTGTTTGTTGAGGACACAGCAAACTTTTTGAAAAGAACAATCGTGATTTTCACGAGCATAGATGAATTGAAAGATTGCAATACATATGAAGCGAGTGTAGAACGGTTACAAAAGCAAATCGCTGCAAAAGGCATGGAAAAACTGAAGAATATTATTGATCAAACGAAAGGGGGCCCTCTCTTCGTAAGTAATGTGAGAATAGATGAGAAGAAAATATTTCTGCAAAATTTGTCAGAAGCAATTTCCTTGATGATTGAAACTAAAACAAAGGATCCAAAGCAAACATCTGGCAATGGGATTATTCTCAAAGAAAATCATTTAAAATCAGTTCCTTTTACAAATGAAAACTCAGATATCGAATCAATTCCTTGTGAAAACAATCCAGAATTTACAACAAAGGATATAGAAATTAGTGAAGCAGATTCTGAACTCTATTTCTTCGAAGAATTCAGTCGTGAGCAGCTATTACATTTGCTTAAAGAGATATGTCAAGTGGAATCTTGCTGTGAAGTATGCAATGAGATCCACATGAGAAATTTTCAGAACGAATTAAAATTGAAACCTCCTAAAACAAGTAAACGCAAAAAGAAGAGAAACAGAAAGAAATCGCCCAAATAAATATAATCTTACAGGAAAATCTGAAGAATAGCATGTAGAACTGTTAAACTCTATTAGAATGCTTGAAACATTTGCATGGAGAGTTTTTGAATTTATTGTGTATTTTTAGGCCACTAAAATGATGTACTTATTTACCGTCGCTCTATTAGTAAATAAGGTAAAAGTTAAAATTCAGACATTAACTAATTCATAACAAATGCATTACTCTATATTTAAATCTAAAATTTGTAAAAAGGTATTTCATATTTTCTGATTTTTGGTTTAAAACTTGCTCTAATTTTTGAGCATTCAATTATTCTAAATTTTCTCCTAAACTGCTTCCAGATTTCTAAACATTAGGAACACAGGTGATGTATTATGATAAGGGAGATGTAACCAAGTGTATCATTTTACGAGCCATACGTAATTTATTTCAGTTCTACGTAGTTTTCCTGTTTTTTATATCGTAATCAAATAGAATAATATAATGACAAAAACATTGACACAATTTTCTTTGAGTAAAATTAGCAATTTTGAAATAAAAAATGGGCAACAAGCATGGACATGGAGCGATTGTAAAAAAGAAGCAAAACAACAAAGAGTACACAATCATGCTTGTAGGGAAGATGGGATCTGGAAAGAGCACCCTCGGAAATTTCCTCCTAGGCAGCAACTATTTCAAGTCTGGAGATGATCTTGCAGCGGTCACTTCTCAGAGTATGTGTGGCTGCAGGAAGCTTCCAAACGACATTTTACTCCGTGTAATCGATACGCCTGGTTTTGGAGATTATAGAAATCCGGAAGAAATAAGGAAAGACCTAGCCGACGCATTCTACGAAGCACAGGACGGAGTAGACGCATTCCTATATGTAATCAGCTCGATTGAGAGGATAAGTCGAGATCTAGTCGAGTCTTTCAAATTATTTGAAAAGTTAATATCGCACGAGGAGTTCTACAGCTATGTGATCCCGGTGTTTACTAAAGTAGATCAAAAACTGAAAGAAGACAAATACTCCTACGACAAACAAATGCAATTGATTGAAGCTGAACTAAATAATAAAAAACTTAAAGAATTTAATGGTACAATAATTGATAAGGCCAAACCAGATTGGATGTGCATTTCAGGCAGCTGTCCAGATCAGGAGTATTGTAAGCAAATAAAGATGGAAGTGCTATCTAAAATTGATGCGATACGAGACGATACAGGTAGTATGGTGTGCACATGCGAAATTATGAAGGAGGCAAAAACGCTAACGGAAGAACAGAAAAAAAAGAAACCAGCTAATGAAGAAGAGGTGAAAAGGGCTGTACTAGGGCTATTATTGCTAATGTTGATTAGAGGATTGAATGAGGAGGAATTTGCGGACTTATTTGGAGATAATGAAGAAAGGGAAGAGGAGAAAAATACAGAAAAAGATGCTCCGAAGGGCGCTTGCGGAAATGCTGCGGATCTGAAATCTAAACAATAAAGTGAGGATATGTTCAAGAAAGGACCAGAAACCTGTTTCCCAGTACTCCAGTTAGATTGAAATACTATTTTCAGTACGTATAAACATACATTAGGTATGGTATACTTTTTCTGTTTGTAAATTTTGTGGTTGTTTATTCGAGGGTTTCTGATTCCCTCTAGGCCCCCATTATGATTATCTACTAAACTTGCTCAGCCTAATTGGCTTAGAAAGAATGTCAGTCGACAGACTGATAAGTGCAGTTCCATTCCGTTACTCGTAAGGGATTTGGACAATATACATAGCGTTCTATACACTAAGGCAATGGTGTTGATCAGTGGACTTGGACTAGGGATTGGCTAGATTAGTCAATTTTGATTCCGTAAAAATGGTTCGATTATGCAGGTATATATAGCTTCGTACATTATATACTGATCGTTTTCATGAATTCTACACACCGATTTACATCAAAATGGTTTGAAGATAGCAATAGAGAGAAATTGTGGTTAAACTACGTAATTTAATCCAACCATACTACTTATATACAGTCCCGGCAAAAAGTCTGGAATATTTTATGTAAAATATGAATCTTCTAGTTTTAGCAAAAATAACAAATTATAATATTGCAGAATATTTTTTATCAATTTAATGAAATGAAAATCTAGAGTCTACTCTTTCTATAACACGAAAAGTATGAAATATTTAATTAAAATACTATATAATATGTTTATTACCGGATAAATTCACAAAAAATTAGAAAATACTAAAATCTTTTTGCCGGGACAGTAAATTAACATACTTATTTTATTGTTTTAAAATCAACCACATTAATTATATATTTATTTCTACCCTATTTATAGTTTTACAAATCACTGTTTTGTATAATTTGTAAGAGTACACTCTACTATCAGATTACGTATAATTATACACATCTAATATTTCTTAAGCAAAACCACAAGATTGAAAGTATTATTATGCTCAATACAAATCCATATCATAAAGTTAATCTAGGACATTATTGGAAGCTGAAAAGAACAGTAAAATACACAGCAGTTGAAACACTAAAATTACTTTATCCCAGAATTTATTCGCAACCCATTATCTAATTAACATCAACCGCAACAAAATAAGGTTAGTGTATCTCATATGCATCATATCATATTTTCATTTCTAGCTATTTATATTATTACAATCAAGATACCGTATTTACCCCCCAAGGGCCTGAATAATCCCTGGATCGAATCTTCAGGAATTATGGCAATTATAATGACTAGCAGTATAGGTACGTATAACTAATTTAGTGGATATTGTATGTGAATCCGAGTAATGACGGGTGGCTTGAATTCTGGGGTTTTGTATGCGCAAGAATAAAATAACATCAGGGCGGTATTCAGGAAAATACAGTAATGAAAAGTAATTAACTTCAAAGTAAACCTTTCAAATATTTCTAAAAAACGGCAACCGTATCAGTATAGGAGTTGGGTTGTTCCAGAGGGTAGACCTGGGGCGAAATAGACGATAGAACATTTAATTATAGTCGTAAAAGTGCATTTAAATTAGTAATTTCAAAATATATGTAACAATATACCAAAGAAAAGAGAACATGAATCTCTCGTGGCTAATTTCGAACAAGCAATTCAGTTGGAGGGGCGATACCAAATTTAAATCCAAGTATTCCTCTGAATTAATTTTGAATCCTTTAAATAAGAGGAACACATATACATAAATGAGTTCCCCCTAAAATTGGGGGTGACCCCAAATTTCTTATGAATTTGTCAATTTGGGTGGGTCTCCTCCAAGTTTGGGGGGGACCTCCCAACAAATGAAATCCAACAAGACCGACCATAAATTTACGACCCTTCCTGATCCCCTCCCGAGCCAGCTTCGATACACTGTGAGCATCGCATAGAGTTCTGCAAATATGATAACTATTATCGATGGGTCACTCCCTGGGTGAACCATTAACCCATCGACCCATGGGTCGTTGGTCCATTCGCAGCTCTTTCGAAAGTTCCAAGACCCTCAGTCCGAAATATAGCGCAAACAAAATGAAACTATGGCGGCCACGGCTCAAATAACTTGCGTACACCTCTTATGCGCTTTGCTATTACGTATATAAAATTTATTATAATGTTTATTTATTAATTCTGCAATAGTTCTATGAATATTTAAAGCGGTTTGCTCTGAAATGGATCAAGGCAATAAATTTTGCGTTGATAAAGCCTGCAAGGTTCATGAAATGATGCCAAATGGTTTGCCTGCATTTAATGAACGCTGTTGTGTATGTGGTGGACCTCTAGCCGCTAAGGAACCTGATGAACCAGTGGTAATTAAAGAGCAGATTGTCACAAAAACACATCGACCAATGCGTAAACACCACTTTTGGAAATCTACTTCTAGTACGTCTCAAAAGTCAATCATCAGAGCAGATAGAGCGATTATTATTTTCGTGGCAGGAATATTGAAAAGCGACTTTGATAAAGTTAGAGGTAAGGTTTCTCTCAAGTTTTTACAAACTCAATTTGGAGAGCTAAATTTGGCATTTGAGGGCCCTTTTAATTCTAGAATAATGCATTATGAAGGGAATGATTTCATTATACTGGATAATATCATCAAACTTGGTGCAAAAATTCTTTCTTCCATTGAAAAATCTGAAAATTTTCTTTCAATTCCTTATAAATATTATTTGGATGAAGAGGGAGAAAACTTGTATATACCACATGAGGATTGTTCGAGAACTTTAATAATAGACAATTCAAATTTTTCAGAAAATAATATAGTTACAAAATACGACATGATTATCCTACCAGATGGAACACAGAGTGAATCAGATTTTACAGATCCTCTGAAACGTTTGATGATATCATTCAATCTATTCATTCCTCCAATAAGAGATCTATCGCGATCGTCATTTATGGAAATAGGCAATAATATCCGAGATGTTTTGTTTCCACTTTGTTATGGATATTATAATGAGAAAAGATTTTTTAAAACAAATAAAAATTGGTTGCTTTATGACTCAGAGGAAAAAGTGCATGAATTATCGATAGATTTGTTAAAGAATTGGTTAATGCAAGCATTAAATTATGATAGCTCCATCCCATTTCATTCGAAATTTTTGCTCCTATTTTTAACATTTGAAAAAGAACTTATTCAACCATTTTCCGATGAGTTATTTCTATGTTTATTACACACGATGAGTTCTCAAAAATATTTAACACTTCTCCATGATCAATCCCGATTGAATGGTTTATTATCCTATCAATCTAATATTATTTCATCACCTCTGATACTTCATGATGCTATGAAGTACATTGCTGAACAGGAGATTGGATTGTTAATTAATTTTCTTCCACTTTATCACATTATTTTTGATTCTCAAACTGAATATGAAGTCGCATGTAATAAACATGAGTTTGAAAATAATGAATTTTGGGGTTTACCTTTAGATACAGAATTTCAGTGCAATAACAAAATAGAGATGTCAATAATCCATAATGCAATCGAAAACTTTTGTATTGTTGATCCTCTCTTAGCCAATTCCATCATACTTCTATCAATGAGTGATGATTCTTTTCCACAACTCCTCGAGCTATTTCCCACCCATCTTTTGTCTTTCATGTGTGTACTGCTGTATCGTGTTAGGAAATGGCCATGCTTCATAGAACAAGACTACAAACTTCGTGAATCTGTATTTATAACGTTTTTAGATAAATCTGAACAAATTGAACACCTGAGCATGAATGAGGAAGATATTTGTCAAACATGTGATGTGATATTCAAAATGCTTGTTGTGATTAATGACGAGGATGAAACGCAACACTGTATCCACCTGGAAGAATCCAAACTTATTCTGCGAGTCTTAGCAAGATTATTGAGTTTATTCGATGAAAAGTTCCCACAATTGCTATCAGATGAATCTTTCCATTTAGCATGTAAGAAGATATTTAACTTAGTCTCTGCGAAGACTCTTCTTAAAATTGTAGGAGAATGTCTTAATCCAGATGTACTAAATTCAAGATATACATCTGATTTTGTGAGTGAGGTAGCTGATGATTGGGATTCTTTATATAAAATTCACTATCCTGAATCTTACGAGTTTGTTTTTGCTATTGATGAGTTGTTTAGAAAGAAATTGGCAGTACAAGATTTGGGAACCATTTTAGATGCTCTAGTTAATCTATGTATTTCTTACACTCAAATCAGCCCTTCGGATACTTTGAAAGATTCTCTCTGCAATGAAGTGATGTTTGAATTAAATGAATCTCAAACTCCAGAACAAGATTATGAAATGTGTGTCAGGTGTTTAGTTGAAGTCCCGATTAAACGCTTTAACTTAATTGCAGAAATATTCACCAAGCTCTTCGAATGCATCTCAAAACTTCTTAAATGCGATCCAGTAAAGTACATTCTATCTACAACATGGTGGCCTAAATTCATCAATTATTGTCAACCGAAACACTTTGAAGAACTTGGTCATGATGATGCAGCCACTCTGATTGAATTAGTTATAAGTACTGGCAAATCTCTTGTTACTTCATTCCAAGATCAATCTATCAAAACAAAAGATTTAGAACTTATCTTTAAATTTGATCACAATTTTTTCAATTTATTGCAATCAGTTTCAGGAAGTGATCATGAATTGTCTGTTCGAACTACTTTCGACGCATCCATTTTACACAACAAAGAGCAATTAGAAACATTTTTACAATTCCGTCGACGAATGAATGATTTGAAAACATTGCTAGATTACACCCAAACAAAGAAGATTTCTCAAGTACTCTCTTATTTCCTAAAACTTAATTATAAATACATGTCTATCTCTTCAATTTGTCATCATCTAGTTATCTTACCAGGTTCTGAGCATGAAGCATTCTTAAATAAACCAGCATTTGTCACAATGCTAGGATCCTTATCTCATCTTCTTCAATCTCAATTTTTCATGAATACGTTTGCAATTACATTTCAAGACTATTTCAAAGAGAACCAAAGCGAATGGATTGAATTAGAAATTATCCTCGACAAAATTTGGTTTAATTCTTTAAATTTTGTGTCCATCAGCGTTTGTGAACTTCTTGATATGGAAATTCTACTATCAAAATTGAAGAAATGCTTCAACTTAGAAGATCCAGTCAAAATGGAGGAAGAAATAGATCATCTCTTAAAAGCGATTGAAATTGTAAATCTCAAGCGTTTATACAACGAAGCTAATAAAACAGAATCTCTGAACAAGGTGGATTGTTACTTTAAATTGAGCCAAGTAAAGTTGATTTCTCGTATTATTTTTGAGGTCAAAGAAGCATATTTTATGAATGGTAAATTCGAAACAATTAAGTTAATTGAAGATTTAAATTTGGAAGATAAGGAATTGAAATCAGTGACAGAGGACATGGTTAATATTGGAAATAAGTTGTCAAATTGTAAAAAATTGCATATTAAAATTCTCAAACAGATGTTAGTTTGCACTACCCTCTTTAAGTGGGTAAGCGAAAATTTGAAAAACCAAATAGAACTAGACAACTTCACTGATTTAGCACTAAATCAGTGTAACAATTCTACGTTTGAAATCAATCGTATTACTTGCTTTAAAACTGTTTGTAGAATATTTGCGCCATTTGTTTTTGAATCTCAAAATGAAACGGATGAAGAAACCTTTCTAATGATGCTAGAGACGATACATTACAATGTTAAATCGTGTGAACAAAACGAATCTACTATTTTAGAAATGAGTAATGACTGTACTAAGGAAATGCATTTGGACTTTTGGAAACAATTGAAATTCAAGCATAGTTCAATTGGTGGTGGTGTCATTTCCAAAATTAAAAATTTAATGTCGAATGGCGATTTAGTTCTAAGTTTCGAAGGATGTCTCAGGAATATTGAAGATATGGTGTCTATCCAAATCTCTCGTGGAAACCAACAAACTGATTCTAAAGTGCACTCTCTTCACGAACTCAAAGAGATGCTGAGTGAAGTTGTACTAATTAGATCCGAAAGTCATGGTGGTGCAATTGGGACACAATTTCAAATTCTTTTAGAAGTGGTGTTGAAATTCTCTGAAGTAATATCGAAATTGTATTCGTCAGGCAGTGTCTTTTTTAGAACAATTGCGACATGTCCTACCTTGCTCATAACTTACTCTTGCAATGATATCCAACTTATTAAGGAAGATACTGCCTTTCTTGAAAACGAGTATAGCAATTGGACAACTAAGCTTAAAAAAGCTCGTGATAAGCATTACTTTTTGAACTATTTCACATCTTCTCAAATCATAACAATCCAAATGGGGATACAACTTTTCATGGAAGACCCGAATAGAAGACTAAACCAACAACTCTTTCATTTGCTCTCTTTTATCCAGGAAGGCTTGCTTGAAGAAGATGTGAAAAGAAATCTCCAACAGTTTGACTTCATACTTCATTCCGATACTATATCGATTACAAGCGCCGACTCTAATTCATCTTTTGAATCTAAACGCAGAAGTCGAATATCGTTTATTGAATCAGATTCTCCTCTAGATTATATGCCTTTCAACTCACCATGTACCCCTCTAAATCGTAGAACCTTTATATTTGATCCAGCTGATCCATTTGAGGTGCCATCTCAAAATGAACCCAACGATGAAGAAGTTAATTCATTGGAAACGAATGTCCCAAAATCACAATTACAGTCTTTGTATGAAAAAAGAACTGAGAAAATCTTAACTTCTCTGGATACTTTAGAAAGAATTTTCGAATTATTTGGAAACAATTTAAAACATCAAGTAAAACGATATTTTCCACTCACTTTCAAACAAGGAGAACCTAACATAATATTTCCTACTAACTCAGAGATGTTAGACTGTATATTATCCATCTATATGCCTTCTGACGATGGCTACGATCTCCCTCTATCTCATGAAATTTTGGTTTGTTCTGATGCGACAACTCTAGAAGATATTGAAATCTTTTTAAGGCGATCTTTAAAAGTTCAGCACTACTCATTTATCTTTTGCATTGCTTTTATTGAAAAATTGAAATACGAAATTGCCGTGAATTGTATTTGTTTACTAAATGATTTCCTCTCCAATTTGAATAAAGCTGCACCTTTTCGATTATTCTTTTTATGCTCAGATGAAGCTAAGCACTCTTCGTATATGGCAACTGCTCTTGAAAAATACAAGAGAATCATTCCACAAATTCATTCGAAGGAAGAACTCAAGGCATTAGTTTTCAAAAGAATTTCGCAACGTCCCGATTTTATTTCAGACAAAGCAGCTTGTAAAGTTGATCCAGAGAAGTACTTTATTAGAGTTGTAACTTCTGAATCAGCTGGTAATGGAAAGTCTCTTACTATATTAAGGCGAGCTGAGGAACTAAAATATTTGTCCCATTCTCCTGATATTTCTTCTCTCTATACTATCATCACCATTCATGAAAGTGAGGGCTTTGAAGATAAAGCAGTTCAAATGTTGATTCAGTCTCAGCAATCAGATAATGAATATGGACGAATTTATCACTTTGATCTCGTTTCGATTTCTGATAAACAGCTTGTACCATTTTTATTCAAACTACTTGTCACGAGAACCCTTTGTGACAATTCAAAGAATGTTTGGTGTTGTAATAAAAACAATTATTACATGATAGAAATCAATTTGAAATCACGATCAACACAACTGATTGAATTTTTGCACTTATTTCCTACATGGGATTGTTTACCACCGGATAATGGGATGAATGATGAGAAAGAAGGTATTGTTACGATGACTGGATGTCAAGTTTCACGTTGCAATGAGCATGAATTGCGCTCTGATGTATATAAACGAACGAACGCTTACCTTTTGCAATTGAAAAATAAACTAAACATGGATAAATTTAAATTTGATCCTAAAACTCATTCTGAAATTGATTTGAAAATTCTAGTAGAATACTCTGGACTTGAAAACCCATCATGGAGCGAAATAAATCATTTTCTCTCCTTTTTAAATAATCAATTAATAGCTTGTGAAAAGAATATTTACTTCCAATCAGTTGATTTGGAAAAAAGCTGGTTTGGCTTCAAAAAGTTTTTGATTGATTGCTTGATATTGATGTCCAGAGATTTCACTACGCCATCTCTCAGGATCTCTTTACAGCCCTCCACACCATTAAACGATCTTCTGGGGTATAGCATCAATTATGACAGAAGATGGGAGCAAAAGAAGAATCCATACATATTTTTCAATGAAGATTTACAAACAATGACTTTTCTTGGAATATCTATATCCAAAAACTTAGATCTATTAGACAGCTTTGATTCAAATCGATTGAAAGAGAAGAAGGCAGTTAGCCGACAGCTCTATAACACTCTAAAAATGAACCAAGTAGATCTGGATGAAGATTGCAATAGTTGGGATCGATCCAAAATCATTAGCGTTTTAGCTAACGTAATGGGAATACAATTCCCCATTGATCCAGATCCCTATTATGTGCTTACCATAGACAATCTTAAAAAAATGCTCGCCATCCAGATGCGCTTCCGTAGCAACATTCCCGTCATCTTAATGGGTGAAACAGGCTGTGGGAAGACTCGTTTGATTAACTTTATGTGTCAGCTACAAGTCAAAAGTCGCGATATTCAGAATTTTATAATTTTCAAAATCCATGGTGAAATTTACAAAGAGGACATCTATGCTCATTATCTAAAAGCTCTAGCCTTAGCAAACGAAAATGTCGGAAAAAATATTGATACAATCCTTTTTTTTGATGAAGTGAACACTAGCTATTCGATTGGCTTGATTAAAGAGATTCTTTGCGACAGAAGAATTGATGGAGAAAGAATCCCGAATGATTTACGGTTACAGTTCGTAGCTGCATGCAATCCTTATAGAAGACACACTGAAGAGATGTTGAAAAAGCTAACCTCAGCTGGTCTGGGAATGTTCAATACAAGTGATAAGGTTAGGGAACATTTTGGAAAAATCCCACTTCGTGAACTTGTGTACCGAGTTCTTCCATTACCAGATAGTCTTTTGCCATTAGTTTGGGACTTTGGAACACTTGATCCTGAAAGTGAGCGTTCTTATATTCGGAAAATTGTGGATATCCATTTATCTCCAGATGGAAAAACAAGTTCTCCTCCTCTTAACGAAGCTATTACAACAGTTTTATATTCTGCTCAGATGTTCATGAGAGAGAAAGATGATGAATGTTCTTTCGTTAGTTTGAGAGATGTTGAGCGAACATTGAAAGTTATGTTATGGTTTCAAAAAGTTTTACCAAAGCTGTCCATTGATACGGAACTCAGTTTTGAGACACAGAGTCTTATACTCGCTATAGCTGTATGTTACAGAGCTAAACTTAGAGATAGAGCAGCTTTCGATTCATCTATAATTGCTAAATTTAATTCTCCTCTAGATAAAATTACAGATGCAAGCCTAATTTGCACGGAGATAGAGATGTTCCAGGACTTCCTTATCAGTTTAATGACAATAAAGAAGCATATTGCAAAAAATCGATCCTTGAAAGAGAATCTATTTATGATGTTCGTTTGTATTCAGTTGAAAATTCCATTATTCATTATTGGCAAACCAGGAACATCCAAATCTTTAGCAAAACATATCATTAGCCACTCACTGAATGGAGATTTTAACTTAAATGGAACTAAAATAGTGGAATACACACAGATATATATGCGATCTTACCAATGCAGCCAATTGACTACATCCAAAGAAATTCTAAACTTATTTGAAAGCTGTCAGACCATTCAAGAGGAGAGTGCCGCTGACTGTGTTGCTTGTGTCGTTTTGGATGAAGTCGGTTTAGCTGAAGATTCTCCTAGTTTACCTCTCAAAATACTTCATCCTCTCCTTGAAGATGGCATTAACGAAATAAATGAACAAAGACCAAACATTGCTTTCATAGGTTTGTCCAACTGGGCTCTTGATCCAGCTAAAATGAATCGTGGCATCATGTTACAGCTTGAAGAACCTAAACTTGATGAGATTGTGGACACTGCTTATTCAATAATCAAATCTAGTGAAGAAGATATTAACTCATTACACATGCTTATTACTTACATCCCAAGCATAGCTGAAGGATATCTAGAACTAATCAAGGCACAACAAGCTAAATTATCGAAAGATTACTTTGGATTGCGAGACTTTTATCACCTTATCAAAATGCTGTGCCTCATTTGCAAGCAGTATGGTACATTTAATAATAAAATTATGGACCATGTAATACTGAGAAACTTTGGAGGGATTGCTGGAGAGATTGGTATTCATGTTGTAATGGTGTTCAAACATTTCCTATTCAATTTAGAACATTCTGCAGTTGGTCCTCAATCAGACATTTTATCTCTAGTCAGATCAAGCTTACTTGGCGAATCAGAACGGAATCTTTCCGAAGAAGAGAAAGAGAAGCAGAGAATAGAAAGGTCAAGGTATCTTCTTCTCTTGACTGAAAATTACGTTGCTTTAGATATTTTATTTCATTCAGAAATCTTAAAAAACGATGCTAAAGTGATATTTGGAAGTAGTTTTCCTCTCGATCAAGAATACTTCGGCATTTGCCACACTATTAATCGTATTAAAATATTCATGGAAACCGGAAAAGTCGTAGTCTTGACCAATTTGTCCAATGTTTATGAGAGTCTTTACGAGCTTCTCAATCTTTTCTATGTTGATATTCTAGGCAAGAGTTGGGTGGATATCGGAATTGGTTCACAGCGAATTAAATGCCCAGTACATCCTGACTTCAGATTGATAGTCATTGCAGATAGAAACACTGTCTTTGATAGGTTTCCACCTCCTTTGATAAACAGACTAGAGAAACATAACTTAACGTTTTCTACCATTCTTATAGATGACATTATTGTGAAGAACATCGTTGATACTTTGTCCAAATGGGTTCAGAAATTCGTTACTATTAACAATAATGAATCATCATATAAATATAGTCAGGATAAGTGTTTTATTGGGATTCAGAAGGACACTCTACCATTTATGGTATACTCTTCAATAAGAATTTTAGGTTTAAAGGGAAACGAGAAAGAAAATGTAGGACGAATTTTGGATCATTGTAAATTGGAGTTATTGAAGATTGCTTCTCCAAACTCAATTCTTCGGTTGCACAAAAGTCAATTATCTACGGAGGCTGATACAATTTATGAAGATTACTGTAAACTCAAACTGTTTGACCTTGCCAACTACTTACATGAATTGCCTAATATTCGCAAATCCCATAACAAATCAAATCCATTTCTATCTTTCATCACAACATATTCTACTCTTTTGACTGAATTCGATGTTGTCGAATTGAGGACCAAGCTCAATTCTTTCTCTAACAAAGAATATATTGTTTCTCAGATAAATTTAGTTCAGTTTAAATCAGAACAAGAATGTATCTTCACTATTAATAAGGAAATTTCGCCGATACAGAATAATGCGAACAAGAGAATACTCATTCTCCAATGCGAAAACGGTGAAAGTAATTTTGATCTTCTATCCTGTGCCAAATACAAAGTAGCTGAAATTATTGCTGAGATGAGCGAGAAGCTGAATTCGGATTATTATTTTGTTTTTATCACAAAATTTTCGTTTTGTCAAGATCCTCAATACTACTCAAGTTTTTGTGGTGGAGATTGGGATAGTGTCTATATTGATGAACTTCGAGACTCTTACCACAACATGTTACCCTCGTTTAATCAACTCTCGAGAATCTCTGTTGCTGAAATATTTGATTTTCAGCATTCTGTATTGGTATGTTATATTTTTTTATTTTTAGCCAGCTCATTCATATCAGGGTTGACTTCAGAAAGCAAAAAGGTCAAATTAAGTCAAATTCCTTAAAATTTAGTTAAACTACGGCGTAAGAATCAATATTTTAAAAAAGCAAAAAATCCCACTTTTGGACAATTTTGAAATTTGTAGTTTTATTTCAAAAAGTTTCTAAAGACCTCTTAGGAGGTATTTTTGTCTTTTCTAACTCTTCGGATACAAAGTCTGCGAAGTGCGCTTGTTATTAATTAAATATTCACAGGATTACAACATAATTTACACAGATGGAAATTGCCATTGGAAAATGTATTATCTATTGGCAATCGTGACATATGTTGGAATATCCTTGAAACTCTCTGGATCTTTGGTGAGAGTTGACATGTCTGAAGATTTGTTTCTATTTCTTATTATGTGATGGCGCATTAGAATTTTTAACTAAGAATAAGTTAGTGTATGCTACATTTCGATTGAGTTGAGTATAGCGAGATGAGCTCACTATCTACTTCTGGTATAAATATGAAATTGTTTTGTTCAATTGCTTTCTAATTGTAAGCAACAGTAGAAAATTCGAAACTGTTGCATAATCATCATTATTCACGGTTCTAGAAGTGGTTTGGTTTAACCAGACCACTTTTGAAACGTTGCCAGCCTATTTTTGGAATTTGTTTACGCTGATTATCTAATGTAATACAAAAATGAACAAATAATTTATCATATCTAGCTGAAAATATAATATTCTAATCTACACCTCTGAAAACCCCATGTCACCCATTGGAAGCTAGTTTCGAGCATATTTTCAAAATTCGACAACTGGTATGAGAATATGTATATAGGGTCTTCGAACTTAATCATAGATTCATCATTTAACACCTACATTTCAATTTTTGTATCTCTACGACGGCCAGTTCATCAATCAATTCAGACAAACGTAGAAAAAAATCCCAGCGTTTTAATATGGCCATGCTTAATTTACGGTACGGGACGGGATAGTCCCGTAAAATCTAGGTACCTAATTTACGGGACGGAACGAGTCAAGATGCCTAATTTACGGGACGGAACGAGTTAAGATGCTTAATTTACGGGACGGGATGAGTTAAGATGCCAGGCATCTAGATTTTACGAGACTGTCCCGTCCCGTAAATTAGGCATGCCCAATTTACGGGACTGGACAGTCCCGGAAAATCTAGATGCCTAATTTACGGGACGAGACGGCATCCCGTCCCCGTAAATTAGGCATCTAGATTTCCTGGGACCTTCCCATAAATTAGGCATGCCCTTTAATATATAAGATATATTAAAACGCAAGGATTTTTTGGGTTTATCGTTTGTTTGTTTGTCCGAATTGATTGAAGAATTGGCAAGTCGTAGAGATACGAAAATCTAAGCGAAATTTTCACATCTATGCAAAATAAATGGGAAACTATTTTTAGTGTGCATCCTAAATTGGATCTATTATCGAATATAATTATATAGCAGCACAGAACTAAAATGAGTCCTGGTGTCCGGCCGTAAGTGGTGCACAGACTAGAGTTTAAAAGAT
This sequence comes from Aphrocallistes beatrix, assembly GCA_963281255.1. Taxonomy (NCBI): domain Eukaryota; kingdom Metazoa; phylum Porifera; class Hexactinellida; order Sceptrulophora; family Aphrocallistidae; genus Aphrocallistes; species Aphrocallistes beatrix. The sequence goes on along the minus strand of OY725492.1, from coordinate 643,048 downwards.
ATCGCCCTGAAATCTTTTGTGAAGATTCGGACATATATGTAGACAAGTGCGCTTCGCTTACTTGCGCTGCGGGGCATGCGGACACTTTGTATCTGCCCAGAGGCGCCTTGCGGGCGCCTGTGGTCACCATTATTTAGTTATATGGGAGATAACATCTCTAAATACGTCTGCCCTATTGTTATAATCGATATCGCTCGAAAAATCTCCAAAAAACTGCCGGGCGCAGAAAGCTGATTTTTGGCATGTGAGTCTTTTGGCAATGGCTCCACTAAGTTCTGAGCTCAGATCAAAATGTCGACTGATCATGGACTTATAACATCATTGTAACCTTTTTTTATAATTAGAAATTTCAGTTTTTCGACTGTAACTCAGCCATTTTAGGTGATAGAAAGCTGAAATTTTAATAGAATGTGTATAATATTATAGCACAATTCTCATTTAAAAAATGATGACTCATCACTCTGTTATGACGTCATCATTACACATAAAAAAATTACCATTAAGCATCAAAAATCTTTCGGTGGATATCATTGTACCAGAAGACAGACGTATTTTGAGATGTTATCTACACATAATTAATTCATGTGGGCCAAGAGGCACAAGGTCGCCTCCGGGGAACACAGTGTCCGCAAGCCGCGAAGCGGAAGCAAGCGAAGCGCGCTTGTACATTAAGATATTACGACGTTATGATTTTTTGGTTCGTTTGTCCGAATTGATTGAAGAATTGGCAATCGTAGTGATCTGAAAATTGACATGTAGGTGTCAAATGATGAATCTACGATTAAGTACAAAAATCTAAGCGAAATTTACACATTTTTCTACAATACTATGTACATCTGACTTCTTTTTCCCCCCATAAAACTCATTTTCCCTTTTTCCTCCTTTTTCCCCCCATAAAACTCATTTTCCAACATTTTCCCCCCATAAAACTCATAAAAAACACAGATTCAGGTCTTAGACTCGAAAAATCTTTTAAAATCAGTGAGAATACAGTCAGGTTCCCTTATTATGAACCCGCTTAATATGAAGATTCGTTTATTATGAACTTACTCTCTGGTCCCAATTCAACAGGTTCCATAGTATTTGTATTAGGTCGAGTTCGCTTAATATAAAGTATTTCTATTATGAACAGACTTTTTGCCTCAAGCTGTTTATAATAAGCGACTCCGACTGTATTCGAATTACAATCTCTAAAGACCATAATAGCTAAGATTATTTGAATATAAGAACATTATTTGTTAATTATGTTTACAATATTTATATAAAGTAAACAAATTCCCAAAATGGGCTAGATGGCGTAAATTTAGGCGTCCGTCAGAAGACTCTGCAGACACAAAGTGTCTGCATCCCGCGCCGCGCAAGGAAGCGCGCTTGTGTGTAATTATTCGCGACCGTAGAACGTAGAACTAAATTTGATGTTACCAAGCGCGATCAGTTAACTGAATATATATTCTATTTTGCTTTTTTGTATTTTGCCTTCATATTTTCCTCTTTCCAGACGGAGTTATTTCATACTGACAGACACATATTCCAGAAGAAAAGATTAACTAGATGTATACAAAAAGCTGTAAACAGATTGTATGATCCTTCTGAAAGAACTGATAATAGAAATGCAGATAGGATAAGTTGTGTTGCTTATCTTTTATCAAATAGCCAGTATGGAGGTAAGAAATATATTGCATAAAAATTATAGCATTCTAGATACATACTATATTCATTTTTCAAATGAATATACTTGAGTATATGTTCCTTTTTTCTACTGCAATTATTATACATAGCTTTGTAGTAGCTTTGTAGCATGAATTTTAGGTCGCTGCAGACCCAAGTCGGAATGACTGGCTATGTATGCCCCTGTGTCTACGCATATACTAGTACTACGTCATCTGTCTGTAATCACAATCTTACGATATCTAACAGTGCGATTTCTACGTGGTGGTATTATATTTTTCTAGAATTAGCTGATTTGACTTGCACAATTGTTTCTCACCTTTTGAACCGGAGTACTCGATTGGATTACGGCAAGGAATGGTCTCGCATTATAGCTTTACAATCCGACTATTCTACAGTCTCGACTGCTTTTATGAAGGCTCTGTCTACACATATCGATGATCTCATTGTACCATTGTTTGGTGGTATATTAGCCATAATTGATACAAACGATAATTTGGATCTTGCATTTTCTAAGCAACAATGCACTAGATTTGCATGGAAACTGATTTATCAAGATGAAAGCATTTTACCGTGGAATTCTCTAATCAGCGAGCGTTCACTGAGATCTCCAAAATCTCTTCTTAACCATTCTAAAGAGTGTTTGCTGAAGAATAATAAATTTCCATTTTTCAAGATAATCTATCAGCAAGTGAATTGCATTTATACTGATATGGTTATGAATCTCGGTAGGTACCAAAATGTAGCCACCATAAACCATCATAAGCATGGGTGGTGGATGCGTTATGAAATACCATTCTATCGAACATAATATATGGTATTATTGCTAACACCACATTTTCCTAAAATATTAGCAATGTTTATTTAGCTCAATGCTATAAAAACATGTATTAGTGGATTACTTTTTGATTTAATATTCTACCTAATTTTAGGTTTCGAAGGGACCAGAGAGATATTTGAAGATAACTTCAATCAGTCAGCAATTGGCAAAATACTCTCTTCCACACAGTTTGACGAAAATAGTCGTCTTAAATTGGGAAATGATTATCTAAGGGATTTTGTTCTACTTCATATGATGACTAGCAAAGATTCAAACCAGTTATATCGGGTAAATTGGTAAAAATAAAATTAAACCTTGGAATTAAAATGCTTCGAGGCTCTATCTAACTTTTTTCATTTGATATTAAACTATATAATGCATTATATAGACCAGGGGTTCTTAAACTAGGGGCGCCCCCCCCCAGGGGGGGCATAAGGATATAGTAAGGGGGGGCGTAATACCGGATGAAAATCTGAAGAAACTTGTTGAAATGAAACGGTTACATCCTGATAGGGTATGTTTGATTCAATTAGATATTCTTAATTACATTAGAAAATAGGTGTGTTAACCGAGGTTGGTAGTCTGAAAAAGTGTAGGTGTAGCCGCGTAGAGGACGTGATAATTCACAGATTGGCCAAGGAGGGCATGGGGTCAAAAAGTTTAAGAACCCCTGATATAGGCTAAAGTAAGTTGATGGATAAATGGTTGATGATATTTTCTAACTTCTATACTTTCGTTTTCATAAATCGACATTTGTTGAGTAATTGTCATATTTAGAATGTACATTTAAAATGATTACTGTAGAGATCAAGTCTTGCTATTTTTAAAAATTTTAACTAGTTTAAGGGTTTTTTCATTTATATATTCTAAATATTTTAATTTTATATCTTGTAGACTTTATATATAATTATGTCTGTCACTGCTTCTAAGTGCAAAGGAACAGCTGAAGGTCTGAATACTGATGAAAAACAGCCACAAAAGTTGCCTGAATATAATATACCAAGTATCCATATGGCATATTCTATGGTAAAAGATAAGATTGCCTTTGTTAATGAGGCATTTAACCTTGGATTCCAATTTCATAAAAATCATCTTATTCTGACTGATAAATGCCTATCAATACCGAATAATTACTTTATGCTACAAAATATTGACTTCGATATTTTCAAGTATTTGATTGATGAGTGTTGGAAAAATATTTCAAAGTTACAAGTCACCAAAGATCCAGCATCCTCTTTAGAAAGTTTCGCTGACTACAGTTGTTTGATAGAGCATAACTGGACTTTTTTCAAAGATTATGTAGAAGAGATGAGTTTTCTTCGGTAGGTATGATCAGTACTGCTTTATTTTAGAACTCAAGCGAGCAATGCGAGCATAGATTAATTATACTGGTCAACGCATATTTTGTAAAATAGGCGTAATAGGCTCTTTTAACAAAATTAGTGATAGATTTCCTGTTCTTTAAGGGTGTATTCGGCACAAATGACGCAAAATTCATCAGGATGGTTAGAACAGCTTCTTCGTAGTAATATCATTGTATTAAAAGTGCGAATGTAACGATAACTCGAATAATGTAATATAAGAACGTTAAGATAAATATAAATAAGATTTGCAATTCTCTAATCAGATTTCTGTCAACATCTAATTCTAAGTAAAATTAGTTTAAGGATGGAGATACAATTTATTGTATTGTACTCATAGGAGTAAGTGGGAATGCATTAAGTGCGTAGTTCTGTTTGTGACTCATTTTTTGAATGAGGACGCATTTAGAGGAGTCGAGAAGAAGAAAATTTCAATTAAATCAACATCAATCTTCGAAACAGCCTTCAATAAATTAACCGAAGTAAGCAGTTATAATTAGCTATTTCTTCGAATAGTTTATATACACATTAATAATATTTAGCCTTATTCTCTAAGGGAATATAATTATAAATGTTTGTTTGTTGTTTTTTTTATAAAAGGATATTTTTCAATCGATGAGATCACCTGAGTGTTTAGAGGACCAGAAGGGGAATTAATTAGCATTAAAAATTATTCTAGGAAATAACCAAAAGTTTTAATCCCATTGGGAGCAGAGTTGCACACGGGCCGAAATTTATAACCGCGGCCCGCAATTTTGAGTTAATCCGGCCCGCGGCCCGCAATTAAATTATTCGACCCACAAGAAGCCCACATAAATATTTTTGGCCCGCATTGTAGTAGTAAGTTACTAACTACAAGCGCGCTTCGCTTGCTTGCGCAGCGCGGCTGGCGGACACTGTGTCCGCCGGAGGCGCTCTGTGTCACCTGGGATTACATTGATTAATTATAAGGGAGATAACATCTCTAAATACGTCTATCCAACTGCTATAATCGATATTGCACGAAAAACCATAAAATTTGTCAATTTTTAAAAATTTTTGCTACGTAATGATAACATCATAATAAAGTGATGAATCATCATTTTTTGATGATAGTTGCATCATATATGAGGTATGTTAGTATACAGATTCTATTAAAATTCCAGCCTTCTATCTCCTATAATGGCTGAGTTATGCTCGAATAACTCTGTTGCTTACCTTTTAAAAATGTGACAATGACGTCATAATTCCATGATGAGTCGACATTTTGCTCTCTCTCTCTCTCTCTCTCTATATATATATATATATAAACATTCATCGAGTTTTAATAGTAAGGATAGAGAGACACTTAGGGATTCCTTTTATGGGAGTGAGTTCTGTAAAAAATAAGTGGAAACTAACAAAGTTCCATTTACGTAAGTACGTATTCCTTAATTGGTACCTCGTGACAATTTAACATCGTCTCGGTTATCACCGCGGAGAGTCCTGCCAAGATTTCCGGCCCGCGTGCAACTCTGATTGAGAGGAAGGCATAGGCGTCGGACCCACCCGGCATGGGCCGGGCGGCCCTAAGGGGCTGCCCGGCTCTACCCGGTCCATGCCCGGTTCTACCCGGCATCGTCGGTTATGGGCCGGATATGCCAGGAGGGCCTACCTGGCTGGGTACAAGCTTAGCTGATACATTCCCAAAGTCCTAGAACCGTGTATCATGCAGTTTAACTACTGTATCCACTAAAACATAGCAACTGGCATAATGACGGACAACCGGAGAAAGCAGAAAGGATAATCAATTTCTATATAGTTTTAGTTATGTTAGTGAATTGTGAGTGTGATATTTATTTATGCCGTGAATGTAGCGGCCCCGGAATCGATTGGGCCGACCTCGGAGTCTTCGGGCCGGGTGGCCCGAAGGGCCAGCGGGCCCATTTCCGACGCCTAGGGAGGAAGGCATCAATTTGAGTAGCCGATTATTCGGTAATAAATAATATTATTATATATTATTTATTCCTTACCGGTAAAAAATAAGGATCTTATTTCAGAATTGACTACATACGAATTTATTCTGCAGATGCTACATCCTGATGAAGACAATTTTAAATCTCAGAAAAGTATTCAGCAGATCTTGGATATCTTAAAATATGTTAATGAGAGAATTCTGTAAGTTTGAATAAAACCACTTCAATAAACTGAAGGTTTCTAAAAGCAATTCTTTTAATTAACGATTACAAATACTTTTAATGAATTAAAATAATGAATTTGTGCTCATTTTATTAGGTTACTAAAATCGGATAATATACATCACTTATGCGACTCATCAACAGACGATTGCGGGTAACTTTTTATATTTATTTAGATTGCAATAATTAGCCGTTGATTTCATAAACATTAAACGAGAAACTTTTCGTCTGCCAAAAAAATAACATAACATTTCACATGTGTGTTCTCTCAATAAGTTGGAAGCACAGTCCCATCCCGTCTGTGAGGAGATTTTTATTCTTGTGTGCAATTGCTGTTTCGCACCAATTTGTTAACTTTTTAACCCCGGGTAATGCCACTGCCGAGGAAATGCCCCCTGGCAAAAAAGTGTTTCTAGTTTATAGTGTTTCGTACTCCCATCGAGATCCAATAAATTACATTGTTGAACAATATCACATTCATTATGTCCAAATTTGAGGAATCTATCTAAGCTATTTAATGTATACCTGAAAGCGCCAATGCCCTAGTGTATAAATGCTGTGACTAATTTTATTCAATCAATGCTGAAAAAAAGTGTGTTGCTGGGTTTCGCATTAATAATTTTAACCGAGAATATGTAAGTCAGTTCTTTGTTGTTTTTCAATCATTATTTATTTATTGTAGTTGTTATCAAAGTCTATGGGACCTCTTTCAAGATCGTGCTGTACACTTCTTTCTTCAACTCCTAATGAATGTTACTTTTTCATCTGATACAGCTATCAAGGACGACCTACTAACGTTTTTCATTAAATTCATATTAAATTCTCAAACTTTCAAAAAGGAAAAGCACCCACTTAATAAAATATATTTGTTCAACTCCAAAGAAATTGAACCTTCTCCATCACTCCGATGTATTTTATTGCAATATCTTTTCACAGAAAATAGGTAATACCCCTGCTTCATATTTTGAGACTCAGATTATTCCTATTTTTAAAATATATCTTATTTGTTAACATTTGTTTATATTTTTCATTAAATTACTTTTATTCTATTCGAATTATCAGGTTTTCAAAAGTTTTTAATAAACAGATTGCTATGGATATGAAAGAAATATATTCCAAATTAGAATCAGAAAAGAAAGTTTTTGAAGAAAATCTTACATTTCTTGTTCTACAAAGTTTAGAGGTTAGTATTAAATGAACCCATTAACACATTGGAATATCTGTTTCTTTACATTCATTTCGTTCGGATTTACATTGAAACAATCAGATATTTTGTTTAAAGAATTATGAATTCGTTAGACACTTCAATTTAGGGATAGTTGACTGCATACGAATGATTCTTGGATGAGAGAATCTGCTAGAATCTATAGCCCGACCAAAAGTATTTGGATACCACAATATTTTTGGTAACAATAGTGCTGAAATTAACATTTGTGTTAAAAATGGTAACAATTAGTGTTGAAATTTTTGGTTTTGGCCGCTGAATAGAGTATCTCTAGCGCCTCGACAGTCTCACCCGAACCCGAATCTGATCCTCAAACTTGAACCCGACGCAACATATAAATACTAAAATGAACATATTCTTATCTTAAAACAAATTTTGGTTGAAGTATAGCTTATTGAGTCTCATTTACAGTGCGCTACAGTGAAAAGTTATTACAAATAGTCACAAATTCAATGATGGTTAGATACTAAACGAATTGCGAACTGTATCATAATGTATTCTAATTTGTTTCACTTGTTATCTGTACCTTCATGGTTATTCTAGGATTCTCATCATTATCATTGTAAAGTGGAAGAATGTGGAACTGGAATCAGCTACATATTACTACACCTAAAAGATGATAAACTTTTAAAACCCTTTTCTTCCAAAGCAATAACACATGAGTTGATTCAATCTGTAGCTGTGATAAAGTTTGCGATTTATTGGATAGTAAAATGGATGGTTGAGTTTAATTTATATGGTCATTACATAAACAGTCAAAGATATTCGTTTAAATCTACAACCGACTTTCGAAATTCTACTAAACCTCTGAATCTTAACCTAGAGACACTTATCAATGATTTAGCTAAACTTGCAGTGAATAATAGAAACCCTGATCTTTCAAAAAGAATTCAATTATATCTATTGAAAACATTATATTTTCATGTTGGATATGGAGAATTGTTGAAATATCAGTTTGATTGGAGAATGCAATTTTTCTTTGCTCGTAAATATGCATTTGGAGACAAACCAAAGGTATTTCCTTAGAAAAGCTAGAGCATTGTTATTTAGTATATTTGTAAAATTTAATGGCAAAGTTCTCACCTTATTGTTGCCAATCAAAATCCAGGGATTTAACATTACAATTGGCTTTGATTTTATTGATTAATAGGGATTACAAGAAACGTATCTTGATCTATTCTACGGGATTGATACAGTGTATGGAGAAGTATTGGAATTTCTTACAGAAACAAAGAAAAACTTTAAATCTACCACTCAACAACTAAAGACAAAGGTTTTGTTTGATCATAGAGTTGTTGTTTCCATGCTGTACTATAAATAATTCAAGTTCTCCAAACTCATATAATCAAATATGCGTTAAGATTAACATTCAGTGAAATGGTTCGATTTTGAAAATTGTTTTAGGCTTTGGGAAAATGATTTGTTAAACCATAGCAATCTATACATAAGGCACTGCCGCGCACAAAAAAACGACCAGGGATGGACTAGTATAGTTATGGAATTTCACAATATGAACCAAAGATTTTTCCTAGGGACGATAGACCTTAAAAATGTATTACCAGCATATATAAACCGCATATCAGAGTCCCCGAATCCGTAATCAAAATGTCATTGTCATCATCATATTGCGAAATTTAGGCAATTTTATCTCCTGGTTTATACAGGTATAATTAATCAGGGCTCGTAGCGCAATATGATGATGACAATGCACATTTTGATTACGGATTCGGGGACTCTGATATGCGGTTTATATATGCTAGCAATACATTTTTAAGGTCTATCGTCCCTAGGAAAAAAACTTCATGTTGTGAAATTCCATAGCAATACTAGTCAATCCCTGGTCATTTTTTTGTGCGCGGCAGTGCCTTATGTATGGATTGTTATGGTTAAACTTATCCTCTGATTAAAATACGTAATAGTCCCCGAAGGGAGCTCTTTGGGCGTCAAAATCACAACATGGAGCAACAACCTGCAAAGGATCTTTTTTGCGAAATTTCATCATTCCTTAGAGTATACGAGTTTTCATACTATCTTGATTCTCTTGACGGAAATAAAAAAAAGAACTTCGAAGAAAAATATCTCCCAATCACTGGTTATGCGAATTCTGGATAACACGAATAAATTTCGACTGTCCTCTGGTGTAACAAGGGTCTACATTAATTAGTTTATGATAATTGAATTATTATAATTTGTCCTGTATACAATCTTATAGGAGCTTTACTTAATATTTTAGATTGGAGTGAAGAAGTTCCACCAAAACATAATTTTTGCTTTGTTTACCAAATTTATTTCAAAGTTAACAAGCCTAAAAGGATTGACTCAGTCATCAAAATTAGAAATAAAGTCCAACATTGAATTGAAAGTAAGTTCCAAGGAAATCACACGTTAATTTCAGATTTGCTACATCCCACCTATATTTTTGCTGTTATCAATCACCAAAATATTATCAAGGACCTTGTTGAGAATTCCCATTGATTTCATGCTGCATTCACAGGAATGTATTTTAATTTGTTTGTAAATTGATATCTTAGAATTATTTTTGTTATTTAGAAAGATCCTCGAATAGAGATCCTTGTCAATAGTCTACCCAAAGAGCCCATCGATTTGCAATCTTTAGCAGTTAACATTCAAGAAAACAAACTATTCAATATGCCACAGATGAAGATTTCTGAAAATACACACCTAAACACTGTTTTTATTGCAGGAGTACTGTGTCATGTTGGGATTCTCCTACAGTACACCGAGCATACGGAATTTTTAAAACCTCTCACACTGATTCACTACAATCCTTCAGCTCTTCAAAATAGATTCTTCCCTGCGATTTATGAGGTATTAAACTCTATAGGAAAGATACAGTGTGTAAACTGGACATGTTCTTGAATTTTTCACTATATTGCTCTAACAATTGATATCTCGCGATAAATAAGTGATTTACACATTTCAACATAAATTAAACTAAGTTTAATATTAATCAGTGATCGATAATATTACTGAATTTCCAGATGTTTATTATATCTAGGGTGTTGATTGCCCAAATATCTTTGGACGAAGTCGGATCAGATCAAGAAAATCAAAGGAAAAGGAAGAAGGAGGAAAATTTATGAAATCAATTAATTTTACACCACATAAACTTGGAGATCCATTTTGTAGAAGTAAGCGCCCAACTAGCATAAGGTTAGCAAATTGTATTCGTAGTTGACTTTATTCTAGGCAGTTTTAGATTTATTTCTGATACTATATTTGCAATATATGTTAAATTTGATCTCCAGACCCCATGGTATGCTCTGTGGATCCCAGTTTGGGAATCGCCATACTAATAAGATATACCCACAAACTCACTATATTTATTAGTTAGTATTTGTTATGCATAAAATAGTATGTGTTGATTTGAGCTCATTAAAAAACTGGCATCTCATAGAGCGATGGATTGTGTAACATAAAATAGTGAGTCTGCGATTAATTAAGTGAGAATATCTAAGCAAGATTTGGCACCAGCAAAATTAAAAAAATTTGCACCTTTTTTATACATCTTATATACAGTCAGGGTCGCTTATTGTGAACCCCCAGGGAACCAAAATATGTTCATAATAGAGATACTACATATTAAGCGAACTTGATTCAATACAAATCCTATCTAAAAAATGAAATTGGGACCAGGAGGTTAGTTCATAATAAACGAATGTTCATATTAAGCGAGTTCATAATAAGCGGCCCTGACTGTATGTAGCTTCACTCTCACAATAGGAATCGAGGTACGACACCACAATAAACAATCGTTGTAAAAATGCAAAGCAATAACTTATACACATACCATAGCAAAAGTATTTGAACGCCAGAATACTTACGTCAGTTTTAATTGTTATCCGTTGAGAACAATGCAATTAAATTACGATAGCTAGTAAATATCTGATATCAAATTTGGATTCTATACATTCTGAGCTCAGACGAAAATGTCAACTCATCATGGAATTATGACGTCATTGTCACCTTTTTTTATAATTAGAAATTTCAGTTTTTCGACCATAACTCAGCAATTTTAGGTGGTAGAAGGCTGAAATTTTAAGAGAATGTGTATATTAATATATATCACATATGATGCAACTATCATCAAAAAATGATGACTCATCACTTTGTTATGACGTCATCATAACGCATCAAAATTTTAAAAATTGACAAATTTGGTGATTTTTCGTGCGAAATCGATTATAACAGTAAGACAGACGTATTTAGAGATGTTTTCTTCCTTATAATTAATCAATGTGAACCCAGGCGCCCGCAGGGCGCCTCCGGCGGACACAAAGTGTCCGCCAGCCGCGCAGCGCATGCAAGCGAAGCGCGCTTGTTATATATGATAAAGACAAGTTGAACAGGGTAGTACAAGCGGTATCAATTACCTATAAGGAAGATTTATATAAAACATGTATAAATATTTCTTCTAGAAACTTGACAGCGATTTCAGTAGCTCTTATCCGAGCACTAATGCATAGCATTTTCATATGGACTCTACATACAAAGCACTTTCGTTCTCCTCATGTGATTGGAAAATTGGTTGAATCAAGTCCTAAAAACACATACCTGGACTACTTCTATCTTCACCTCGTGCAAGACATCACTGATGTAGCCACAATCACCAACAAGACATTTGAAGAGGCGATTCTTCTCGTACATTTACTGTTTGATTTAATCATCCATGAAGACTTATCACAAATCAGTATCTGTAAGTTGTAGCTTAAAGTTGTAGCATAAAGTTGTAGCATTGCGCTAAAAGAAAAATCTAATTGTTCTGTAAGGTCTTTGTAGAATCAGATTTTTCTACGTATAAGGCTGTATTGGGCGCTTAATATGTGATATGTGCGATTTGAAGTGGTAATATCGATCTGTCGACTGTCATCTTCTAAAATATAAACCTTTGAATTCAACTAATTTTACAGATATTGTACATATTTCTAAAATACTTTTTTCATCTTCACTAGATTCAATTTCAACAGATTTGACAACTAATGCTGAGAGAGAAGGATGGGAATACTTTTTTGGAAAATTTTATATGTATAAATTTGAGAGAAATATAAATATGGTTATTCAAGAAAAAATGAAAACAGTTATTTTAAAGTCAAATAATTGTGACAAAGATTTATTGATGTACGTTTGCATATTTAATTTGTTAATTATTTACCTAACTTGCTTTATCTGTATAAAAATATAGGGAGTTTTACGAAGATGGAAAAAGTCAAGATGTCCATTCAATGTTATGGAGACATAGAGATATTATTGCCTATGAACATCTTTTGCAGGTTTTTAACTGTCAAACCTTTCAAACTTCAGCAAAATATCCTCTCCTAGAAAAGTTTTTGAAAGACGAGCCACTACTAAATACAACAAGATATTTACCTGATTATGCCAGACTCAGAATAAAGCTGATTCAAACCTGTTTGGAGTATTACAACTCTGAAGATATATCTGAATTATCAATCGGCCAATTTCAAGAATTTATTAATGAAGGTAATTTTAAAAGGAATTTTCTAATCAGTAAAACTAGGTTGTTAGTATACTTTCAGCAACTAATAATATTGATTAAAGATTAGTAACAGACAATATTTCCTTCTTATTTTTAGGTTCTTTTTGTATGATAGTAAATAATGAACGAAAAAATGACTTTTTGAAGTGGAAAAAGTGAATATAATGTGTAAAATGCTCTTCATACAAATATTATAGAATATCTAGGGTGATAAGCCAATCTTCTAAAACTTTTTTAGGGAAAATTGACTCAAATGAAGATTTCAAAAATCTCTTCACCAGTTTACAAATCGATTGGGACGAATTTAAGAACAAAATTCCTAACTCTGGCTACTATTTTCCTCCTGAATATTTCTATGAAAATATTGATTACAAAACAACAAAAATCAGACATTTGATTGGAAAATCCTGTCGAGATGATGAAGGTCTGTTGATGTCGCTAATTAAAGTGCTTGTAGAAGTGCACAACTCATTCATCCACAAATATATTGAAGTCTTTGCTGTGCCGTCCAGGTAAGTAAATAAAATTTATTTTTACAATTTACTGTCATACATACATAAGGATAGTCAGGTGTGTATTGCAGGGGGAGTAGGGGGTGGTGCTCCCTCACTAATCTCAAGGGGGATGGCGTTTCCCACTAACTTCAAAGAGATAGCACAATTTCCTTAACGGATTGGAACACCATATTTTTAATGATTGTAAATTCTCATTGTAATTTCTTGAGTTTCCTTATTCTTTCATAATATTATGTAGGAGTGCCGATCGCAAAACCTTTGTGACAACATTTATAGTTATGTTCATGTCCTACCAGCATTTTTGGCATAAAATATCATTTTACAGGCGCTCCCCCACTTTAATTTTGAGCACTACACCACTGCATATAGTACATGCATGCATGCATTTTTACTATTTCCATTAGTTCTGAGAGAAGAGTATCACTATCACTTGTTTCTCCTTCCCACATAATCAAATACAAGCATCAGCTAGACAATGTCATACTATCCAATGCGACATACTCTTTTCGAATGGGAGAAGGAACCCTTATTCACTATGACTTCAATGGGATACAGAATGAACTGGGACAACGATTTTTCTTCTCCAAACCTTTTATATCCCTCGGAGAGTTTGACATGGAATTACCTGAACAAGTGCGCAATGTTGATTACTTTCGCAGACTGAAGTCAAAAATCGAACAGGTATACTTCAATTTTCTAATCAATAATTAAGTCAGTGTAAATATAATCTAGACACAATAACTCTGGCACACCTCACAAACATCAAAAACCTTGGGAGACCTTTTGTGATTTTAATTATTCGGATCTTTTGGGAAATAATTGTTGTTTGCAATTCAAAAAACACGCTAATCGTTTGAAAATGTGACAAATTCTAAATTAAATGGAAGAGAATAGATTTGTCTAACATTAATGATATCTGGACTCCTTAAGTAACAAATTAAACATTTTTAAGTCTCAATAAGCACATACAACGTAAGCTTTATTGGTTTAAATTGAAATATTAATTTTACATTTTGGTTTTGTTTAGGATGAATTGTCGGATTTGGATTGGAATACCATTAAAGGAGAATTAGTTAATCCGATTGAGATATCTGAAGTAATTTCGCTGATTGAAATGGTTGTAAATTTCACCTCTGCAGATGGAGGACAGCCAAACAAGCGAATTACAGCTTACTTGCATGAAACTCTCAAATATCCGAAAAAGAACAATCTTATCAGCAGCAAGGTTAGCAGTAGTTGCATATTTGTATAATTGTCATATTATTGTATAATGATAAATTATGATCTATTTAGGCCAATGAAATTTGCTGTCTTAAACATCTATCATCACTCTGGCACAAATTAACTATTCACAAATCTAAGATATTTGTTTATATCGGCCAGGTAATGCACTGATTAAGTACGAATTTTAAATTTAATTATAACACTAACCTTTTTGTCCATTTAAGGTAGGAAATATCGCTATGAACCAGTTGTTAGAAATATGTGGAAATTCCCCTCACACTACTTATTATTGTTATAAATTTATTATTTCCCTTTTTAGCCTCCATTTCCAACTTTATCTCCGAATTATTTGAAGAAAACAGATGAATTAAATATTAGGGAATTCACAGATCTAAAGGAACAGGAAGGAGTAATAACGCTAATGCACGATTTTATAGTGTTTAACTTGAGCGTTACAGATGAAGCAGTAGATTCTTCTTGCAAGTAAGTAATTTAGAATATTTAAGGATTGTTGTCACTTAAACATTTCCGAATATATGGAAACATAAAAATATCTTTTCTTTTAAAAGTGACTTAAATTGGAGATTTTTTCTCAAATTACTCTCTTGTTTCTTTTGAAAAATTAATTGCATTATATTTTTTATGTACAAATTAAAGCCCTAATACTTAAATGTTAATAATATGCATGTCAGATCTAGGCACAAATTAACACTCGACTAAGATGATTGTCTGTGAATAGCAAAAAGTTTTTATCATTTTTCAAATTATTATTGATCATTTTAATCATTAATTAAGTTATACTTGTAATATTTAAGTATGGAATTATGCATAAACTGACAACTTAAATTTGAACATAATTTTTAAGATTAAATAGATTGTCTTGTAGTCCTGAAATGTGATTAGTTTTCAATAATTTTGTTTGTTTTTTTAATTTAGTTTGCGGGAGAGTTTGGTTGATTTCTCGAAGAGTGAGACTATCTTCAATTCAGGAAAAGGATTTAACTGTGAAGCAATTCCGACAGAATTTTCTGTTTCGCAGACTGTGAGCATTTGGTCTAATTTAGTAAAGGAATATACTACTAAACAGAAATCTATTTAGATTTAAGAATTTATACGTTTATATATTTGAATTTTTTATTGATTTCAATTTTAGTTGAGTATGGTACAAACTTTGTATTATATTGCTACTTATAATGGATTGAATGTATTTCACGAAAATGTTCTTGTTTTCCATTTGCATATTTCTGATATATATATATATATCCTGATCCGGAGTTTCATCCAACTTTTAAAAGTTTACTTCAAAAAGATTCCTCTGATTGTTTTTTGCGCTTAGATATATATTGGTTTAAAGTTATGCGTCTGTAGCTAGACAAGCATACACTTAGATGAAACCATACCCTTTTCAGACTTTATTCGCCTCAAGTAGTGGAGGCAGAAAGGTTGTGAAATAGGTGAAACAGGCCCAAATAATTCCTAACTAGCCCAAAATGATATCTGACAAATCTCAAATATATTAACCATGCACAAATGATCCTGGCTAAGCCTAAATATACACAAAACTGGAAACTAGACAAACCTAGCACAAGGGTTTTGGATCAGATTGAGGTACATTTTGTTTATTATTTGTAGTCCGAAGTTTTAGGGCTTTCCTGAATTAGCAACCTTCCTGGTCCAAAAAGTTATTATTGTTCACACTTTTTTATATATGGTCATATTGTTAGTAACTCTTTGTTTCCCTAATCTCTCCTGATACTCGAGAAGTTTTTCTCAACGTTTCTTAACCGGAATTAAATTATCTCCAATCGTATGGATCAAAACTCCATCTTCTGAATAGACCTTAATACAATGAGACGTCAAGTCACTCACTATGAAATTACTATGTTTGTCGAGACATAAGTTAGAGGCTCGTTTCACCATTCCACTCGGGTCAACTACTGAAATGGATACAAACATGCATAATAACATCCTCAAACTTATTATTTCGTCATTATGTGTGATGACGTCATTGTCCTCTCAAATTTCTAGGCGCCCGCGCAGGATTCGGCAAACACAAAGTGTTAGCTAACCATCCTACGCAAGTGCGCGAAGCGTGCTTATATACAAATATTCTTCCCAGCCCTAAATTGTTTCAAATCATAAACACAAAATTAAATTTATAGAATTTAAATACTTGTATAAATACTCTAGAATGTGTAGCATATTTTTAATAATCAGGATGCTCTTATAGATTTATCCACTGTGAGTAATATTGTTCGAATTGATATTAGCAAATTTATAATCTAGTCTGTTTGATAATTACGCAACTCAAGTGTTGCGTTGAAATAATGAAGCACAACAAACTAAGATTTGGATTAATTAGAATATCGAATTTAGTATATTAGTACTGCAAAAACAATTTTGGAAATAGTAAAAGTCACTCATGGCTTTTTTTTTTAATTTTTGAATAAATGAAAATTGAACCAACATATACCACGTGAAAAGGGCAATTAACACTCCAAAAAAGATAAAATGTTCGATAAAGGCAAGGACGTTTTTGTCAGTAATAGCAAAAATAGAATTTTAAAAAATATTTTGACTGTTTTTCATTACATTACCCTGTGGTGTGCATTAACATAGTAGTACGGATGCGGAGACAGATTGAGAAAATTAACTACATTATTGAGCACATAATACTGTATGATACAAGTCACAACAAAGTACAGCAAACTTAGGAATAATCTAGAAATAATCAAGGAATAATCCATCCTAGCCTATATAGAAAATATAACACAAGTTTTCCATCTATATAATGGATAGTATAGCAGTATTTTGTTCACACTCCGAAAATAAACAGATACAAATTTTAACAGCTTCTGATACAGCAAAGTTTGTTGAAAGCTTTTCATAGTCAAATTCTTTTCTGTTTGCACTGAAGACTGTCTCTTCCTTTGAAAATTCAATCAAGGACTCTCGCAAACTAAATAAAAATTAAGATCATGAAAAAATAAAACAAACATCTGATAAGAAGAGGATTAATTGAGTACTTTTAAATATTTCTTGCAAAATTCTTAAACTTATTTCATTATTTCTGCATACTATATTTTCGGGATAGATTATTGGTATTAAAAAATTGAAACACTTGCATACAGTTGTAACTTTTTTTTCTCAGAATAAAATATTTTCAGTAATTTCTTACAATAATCCAAGAATCCGGAATAGTAGCAAAGATTTGTGGTAAAATAAGAACTTAGCGCTACAAACACTGGTTAGAGAATTATAGTGAATTTAATAGTAATATATCAGTTTAGATTTTCTCCTGTTTTTTTCCCTATGGTTTTTCACTTCTATTTCTGAATGGCTAGTTCAAATGTGGTTATTTTGAATCTGAAATCTGATTAGTTGCATCCCTTATTGTTTTAAAGTATTATTTTTCATGAATCAATCCATTTTTGTAGTAATTGTATGCGAAATATTTCCATTGTTTATGGATTCTCCACCCAAAATGACTTAACCGGAAATGAGTTAGCAAAATCAATTGTCCATTGATGTAAATACAAATCTTATTAGTTCAGTAGTTAACCAACCTGCAAGCAAGATCTACTTCTTTGTGTGATAAAATAAAGTTGAACATCACAAAATCGTGTAATGTAACTAAAAATCCATCTAATTCCATTGGAGTAAGATTTGCTATCAATTTCTTTATTTCAGACTTTTGAGGGTTCTTCAAGTAGTGATGAGATAAAGATGGAAATGGAGACTAGAAGAATATGTTCATGTAAATAATGTAGATTCTATGAGAACTTAATAGACTATCTTTCACCAAATTATAATCTCTCTGTTAGATACACATATATTTTAGCAATTGAAATCATTAATATAACTCTATAACCTTTATATAAAACACTACTAGGTGTGAAAAGATGAATAGTCATTTATAAAAGCAAGATACTATGAATTTCGCGAAAAATGCAGATATATACATCTCTACACAATAAAGGGATCCTACAAACCAAATTTGATAGAATACAGTGTTTTAGATTCCGCAGGATCGCAGGTACGGTTATATCGACATATACTACATACACCATCATTACCATAAAAGTATTTCCCTATAAGATCTACTTTTAAAATATATTTGACAGCTAAATTATCCCTGTAGATTGTAGTATAATGTTTATTTAATATATACCTGGCCGATATTGACAAATATCTTAGATTTGTGAATATTTAATTTGTGCCAGAGTGATGATAGATGTTTAAGACAGCAAATTTCATTGGCCTACAAACATTGTTAATCATAAATGTGTTAATATATAAAATTATTTTGAGAGCTATAATCGATCATGTAGTATAAACGAATAACAGAAGATTCTCAGTAGTCAGAGTAGCCTGTTTTCACAAGAAAGGAAGGACATACAATAAAATCCTCGAATCATGCTTTAACTAATAGCGCTAGAGCCTGAATAATCCGACAATTTCTGTTCTAAGTTCTCCGCCCAAAATGACAACTAGAAATGAGTTATCAAAACCCTCAGTCCAGTGTTACCGTAGAATGCACAGAGGTGACACAGTGTCCCCGATATCGCGGATGTCTCCCAGCCATTTTCTATGGCACCGAAGCCATATAAATGCTGTGCATTCTACAGTTAATTAACACTACTTCTACCAGGAATGTTGAATTGAAAGTGAATTGAAAGTGAAAATGAAAGTGGGGTTTTTCTATTTATACCTTGGACCCCAAGTAAACGTAGGGCTAAGATATATTATTGCGACTTCTAAATCTTATAAATATTCACCTTATTGCTGATGAGATTCTTAGTTTTTGGATATTTGAGATATTCTACCAAGTAAGCTCTTATACTTTTGTCTGGGTTCAGTTTGTCTTTCGGAGTTAATTTAACAACAATTTCAATCAGTGAAATTATGTCAGAGACCTCAGCTGGTTCATCTAATTCCTCTTTAATCGCATTCCAATCCATGTCCAGCAATTCGATCTAAATAAACAAAGAATGTAAATTCATCCTTACTATTAGAACTCGATTAATGTATATACAGGGTGGGGCATAAGTTCTGTCCCAAGCTTCATTAGGTACAAAATTTATTATACTCAAACAATCTTAGTTTTTATGGTCTTCAGAGATTGTAATTCGAATATTCTCAATGATTTTAAAAGATTTTTCGAGTCTAAGACCTAGAACTGTGTTTTGTATGGTGAGTTTTGTGGGGAAAATATGTGTCCTGGGACACAGCGAAAATCTAGAATCAGGGCCACTGCTTCTGTAAAAAATGTCTCTATAATCAATGTTTCATGACGATTTAGCACCAGATACCTTTCATTCACCATGGAAATATTTCACAAATCCATTGAATTCATTATAAGAAATGAGATAAAGTTATTATTTCACGAGTTCAAATTAGGTACATTTTGCAAAATCACCCAAAATGGCACTTTTTTTCACATCACCCAAAATCTGATCCAATTGGTTCTCAATATATACTGATCTAAACGTCCTATAGTTCTATAAATTTAGATGTTCGAGGAAAATGTGAGAGCTAATTTGTCCTAGAATTTGAAGATTCTAGGAAGATAATTTGATAAGCTGTGGGCCCTGATTCTCGAATTTCGCTGCGTCCCAGGACACATATTTTCTCCACAAAACTCACCATACAAAACCCAGTTCTAGGTCGTAGACTCGAAAAATCTTTTAAAATCATTGAGAATATTCGAATTACAATCTCTAAAGACCATAATAACTAAGATTGTTTGAGTATAAGAAATTTTGTACCTAATGAAGCTTGGGACAGAACTTATGCCCCACCCTGTATATAGTCAGGGGCTTATTGTGAACCAGTAGGGGATTAGCATAATAAACGAATATTAAGTGGTTCATGATAAGTGATCCTGACTGCATTGAATACGTACCGCCGGCGCCACCGGACCACTTTTAAGAAAAAGCTAAAGTGGTCCGGTAAAACCAGACCACTTTTAATAATGGTCCGGATAGGTCCGGTTAGGTCCGGTTGTTGCGCTTTTAATACGATACGCTAGATCATTCACTTCATTCAATAAGATTGAATAATGTCTACATTTAGTAAGAAAGAGTGTTGATTGTACTAAGGTAGCAATGTGATGACAACTGTTTACTATTAATATAGAACCAATTTTTCCACATACTTACTGTTGCGCTTTGATGACTGGTCACCGAAAAATTACCATATTCGATAGTATACGCCTGAATCCCAGATCAATAGCTTCTTTGAACCATGTCAGATCATCATTTAATGCTAAATTTATGCTCAGCACTAAATTTCCAGCAATTTGATATTTATATTGACCATATTTGGAGAATCTTTTGGATGTCCGTGCATAGCAACGGCCTGGAATTTTTTCACATTCCTGGCCGTTGATAGGAACTGAACTTTCGTAGATAAGTTCAACCGGACCACTTCAAATGAGGTGGCGCCGGCCATGATACGATGTCTAAAATGGCAATTATGGCCCTTATTAGTAAACACAGGACTAAATAGCAAATAGCATCACATACCTGCTTGATTTTTAAATTGAATTGCTGAAAGTATTCAATAATAGGAACTTGGTAAGAGAATTCCGTGTCGAAATCTTCGAGGGAAATAATAGGCTTGGAAAAGATAAATCGTCCCAGCTCATTCTGTATCCCATTGAAGTCATAGTAAATGAGTGTTCCTTCTCCCATTTGAAAGGAGTATGTCGCATTGGATAGTATAACATTGTCTAGCTGATGCTTATATTTTATTATGTGGGAAGGAGAAACAAGTGATAGTGATACTCTTCTCTCAGAACTAATGGAAATAGAAAGAATGTAATATGCCATCTATGATTCTAAAATTGTTAAAATGTAGATTGATTGACTTACCTGGATGGCACATCAAAGACTTGATTATATTTGTGAATTAATGAGTTGTGTATTTTGACAAGCACTTTAATTAGGGGCGTCAACAGACCTTCATCACCTCGACAGGATGTTCCAATCAAATCTCTGATTTTTGTTGTTTTGTAATCAATTTCATAATTGATATATTCCAGAGGAAGATTATAATTAGAGCTATAACTGTCCTTTCTAAATTCTTTCCAATCGAGCAGTAAGCTGGTAAAAAGATCCATGAGTTCATCGTATGAGTTGTCATCCTCTAAAAATGTTAGTGGAAAGAAATTTAGATTTATGTATATATATATATACACATTGTGGAATTATGACGTCATTATCACCTTTTTTATGATTAGAAATTTCAGTTTTTCGACCCAGGGATTCTGGAACTGGTAAAAAAAGTCGTACATAATTTGTTGCCAACCGTTTACATGCTACTTTATTTTTTCTTCCATTTAGATTCAGTTTAACCCACTCACTATTCTTTTACTTGTTACTTATTTTTGACAGGCATTTAGTTGGCGTGAGGAGAAGAAATTACTGATTGTGCTGTATAAGACCGAAACTAGGGCGCATCGAGCTCCGGAGTTCCGTAGTTTTTTCGGATTGTTCGTAACCCTAAAATTAATTAATTTAGTGTCTATGGGAAGACGAATGGAGCTTAAAAGAGTGGTCTTAATATCAGGATGGTTGCTATGCTTAGGTGGTCGTTAACTTGGGTTCCACTATGACTAGATTTCTGTATGCTAATCAGCAATATTTTTAACCAAACAATATATTTGTTATTCGTTACCTTTCTCAATTAATTCCTGGAATTCTCCAATGGTTAATTCAGATATTTCCACTTTGCTAGAATACTCCAAACTCTTCTGTATCAACTCTGTTCTGAGACGAACATAATCAGGTAAATATCTTGTAGCTTTCAACAGAGACTCTTCTTTTAAAAACTTTCTCAGGAGAGGATATTTTTTGGAAGGATTTTCAGCTTGACAATTAAAACTTTGCAAAAGATGTTCATATCCTATAATGTGTCGATGTCTCCATAAAATGGATTGAAAATCTCTTTTTTCTTCTTTTTCATAAAAACCTCTAGATTTAATTGAATAAGCAAATGTAAATTTATAAATATGAAACAAGTTAATTCGTGTATAACAAGAAACTCACAGTAGTAAATCACTATCGCAGTTGTTTGAATTTGAAATAATCGCTATCATTTTCTCACGGAGCTCTACATCGATATACTTCTCAAGCTTTACGATATAGAATTCTTGAAAGGAAACCTCCCAACTTTGTCTTTTTGCTTCATTTGTTAGCTCGTTCGAAGGGTCAGCTATTAATAATAAAACCAAATAATACAGAGTATGACACTATGCATATGTATTTTGCGACATTCAAAAGTGTGGAAGTTGATTCCATTTCTGAGAATTTTTTACCACTATTTGCAGTAAGATATATTTACCACTGATATACTGTATGAAATGCTGCGTAATCGTAATGATTTAGCACATATCAGAAATCGATGAATTGGATACAAATTTACATATATACTTGTAGTTACACCTCTACAAGTAATTATCTCTTGCAGGAAACAACAGCCATTTTTGTACTGTAGTTCCTATACGATTTTGTAATGAGTATAACTATTATTCCTTAGTATCAAACCTTAAGTATGTAGTAGTAGTAATAGGATTATCCTAGTTAAAACCTGACTTGACTAGGTATCTAATAGTATTTGATATCTATTAGACATGATTATTATTTACAATAGTATGCTAATTTAGATAGAACTTAGTCGAAACAACTTACGTCCACACGGTGACGATCTTTCATTGACAATACTATCAAATAGTAAGTGCACGAGGAGAACAGCCTCTTCGAATGTCTTGTTACTGATCGTGGCTACATCAATGATATCCTGCACAAGATGAAGGTAGAAGTATTGCGAGTATGTATTATGATGAATAGGTTCAACCAATTGCCCAACAGTGCCAGGTATGTTAAAATGCTTCGTATGTAAAGTCCATATAAATATGCTATGCATTAGCGCTCGGATGAGAGCAACTGAAATCGCCGCCAAATCTCTAGAAAAAAGTATTTAGTTATGAAATATGGTTGGAGTTTCAAACAATTCGTGACATACATTTCGTAACTTACAATTCATGACATTCTTGTAGCGTATACGATTGACCAGGAAAGAATTAATTCTCACATTCTACCATTGAATTTATCAATTCTATTAGTTGAATAGTCACGAATTGTAAGTTACGAAATTTATGTCACGAATTGTCTGTATCCCATCACCATATGATGGATTGTTTGCTATTGTAAAAATAGATATCGTTCTATCAATAACATTTTATTGAGATTATTTTTCCAGTATATTAATAGTAATGCAAATTTATCAAAAAAAATGAGGAATTCGTCGAAAAAAGAATATTTGGTCTAAGGACTGATAGTAAACCGTTTTATCATTTTTTACAGGTTTAAAAAGTAAGAAAAACAATATGAAAAAATATTATATTATCTCCCGAATAGGAACCAATACCCGGACTAAGCTTGTATATTTCGCACATAATATCCATTGGGATTTTCAAAATGACGAATCACCACTTCTGACTATGGTAAATCCCTGAGTTGGCTATAAATTTAAAACTCATGTCGTGTTCGTTTTACTCCGATTATTTGTCACTGACCTTATGCTACTTGGTATCCTAGGTCTTCCAAATGGATCTCCAAGAACATGTGGCTTATAGGATACTGTTCTACCAGCATGCAAACTTTCACTGTATTTTGATTTCTTTGAGCTGTACGAGTATATATTTGATCCAGATGAATTAGAAATCTATCAAAAAAAGAATCGTATCAATCCAGATTGCTTCTATAGTCTCATTTAAAATGCAACTCATGATATTGCCTTATAGCGTGGACTGCGTTATATATCCGTACTTAGGTATGTATATGTTACAGGGTATCTGTAAAATCAGGGTAATTACAATTACCCTGATTGAACCAGGGTAGTTACAATTACCCTAAAAAAATCAGGGTAATTACAATTACCCTGATTTTACAGATACCCTGTAACATATATATATATGTTATATTTGATATTTCTCTGTGTATACCCGATTTTCACACTTATACATGATGGATTACAAACATCGCATCTTTGTTAAGTGTTTTAATAGCGGCACTGTCAGTATGTTGACCGACAATTTAATGCAAATTTTTGACAATAGTAACATACCAATGATTTCATCATAAATAAAATCCGTAATTAATAGTGCATAGAATAGAATATTTTTAATATTGGATTTAGGAATGCCAAAGTAACTAACGTCATAAATCATTGAAACCACTTTTTATCATAAATTATCCCCAGTTCCTCAGAAAATACATAGTTAGTTCACATCTTAAATCTGCAGGACATTTATCTTAAAAAGATCCCACCATTTCAGTTAATAAATTGGGTTAAAATGATACTATATTATTAATGGTGTATTTCATCTTTTCATTCTGGGAAATCTACGTTTTTGTTCATATTTGCAAAAACATTTATGAGTATACCTTCTGTCCGTCATCAGTTTCAAGAGTTATCGAACGAAAATTTCCATTTAAAGATATTTCTGTATTAAAAAATAAAATGCAAAAAATGGATACTATTTCAACCATATATAATATAGATTTTTAAATTCAAAATATCTCTACCATCTAAAAATAATACCTCTTCGATTGCAGGAAAAACGTTATTTTTAAGAGATGAAGGATTGTAATGAATTTGTGTGAGAGGTTGCAAAAATTTTGAATGCTCGGTGTATTGTAGAAGAATCCCAACATGGCACAATACCCCCGCAATAAAGACAGTGTTCAGGTGTGTATCTTCAGATATTGACATCTGCATATTGAATAGTTTATTATCCAGAATGTCAGCAGCCAAAGATTGCAAATTGATGGGTTGTTTAGGAAGACTATTAGTGAGTTGTGTTAGTTCTTTCTAAATAAGATAAACATTGTTATATGAATTTAGAATATTATCAATTACAATTCCAAGATATTCGAATTCGATGAAATGAAATTCAAAACTAATTGTTGCTAAGTTAAATACCTATGGACAAAGAAACAAAGATTCACCCACAGGCCATGATAAAAACACTTAAAATAAGGTAATACCAAATATTGGGTCGCTGATTACTGGAAGACACAATTTCTAGGGTAGTGTTATTCCTCTTCTTGAGTTTCATATTATGGAATACATTATCAAGATAGGTAGCTTTTTATACCATCAGTCCAACAATAAGGTGATGTACCATGTGGAACGAATTAACATAGTGCTAATACGTATAACATATTCAACAGGCATCTCTGAAAATCATACAATGTGTCATCATCACAAAAAAATCAATATCTTTTAAACTGTGCCTAGGGGAGTAGGTACAGCCAGCAGGACGCCAACACTTAATTAAGAACTGTGCACCTATACTCTTAATTTGGATCATAGCTCTAGTCTAGAAAGCACACTAATAAGTGGGATGAGTGAAATGCTTTCTAACTAACCTTTAATCCATCTGTTGAGATCTTTTTATGCTCCTGTCTCTGTGTTAACCCATTCTCATTGCTGATTCGATTAAAAACACATTTGGTAAATATCGAAAAAATTATATTTCTGGTCATTTTCTTCTCACCCATCTATAAATGTCACAATTTTTTAATTATAATTTAAGTGAAGTGTAACATTTACATAGCATCCCAAATATATGTGTATATGTTCAAAGGATCTTGATGGTCACGTTTAGGTACTAAACTACGATAGTGGCTGAGTGAATGCATTAAGTTGTGCATTATATGTGCATATGTGCTTGGCTATCAGTAGCAAGAAGATATTCTAACTCATCAATTTTTCTTACATACTAAATAGGTATGAATTTTGATATAATGGAGTGCATTTTTGTATTCAATCCCTCCGTTCTAATAATATAGAATATTGTAAATATATATTGATGCCATTTTAAACTAATGTTAGTTATAGAACTAAAACATTACCTGTGACTTTTGGTCTTTTTTACGAATATGAAGTACTTTCTGATATGATAGATCGATTCCATAAAATAGATCAAGATAGGTTCCCTGTAGAAAAATAATAGTCTGAATGGTGTTAGGAATTTGGAAGAATCGATATTCGATTGCCTATTCTCACATAGGTATAATCAAAATGGAACTGTCTCTTAGTAAAATTTAAAGACAATATATAAGATTTAAAATATTTAATTTCCCCATTAGTAGCCTACTTTCTAAATATAATATTTTTGATGCGCTTTTCATTAATAAATAAAATTAAAACTCAAATACCTTTGATCCATCTCCAGATGTAGTAGATACTTTCGGGAAAAAATACTCCATTTTCGGATCGTTCTGATAGTTCAGCAATGATCCATATCCAACATGAAAATATAGTGCTTTTAATAAAAATGTTTGAATTGTTTTCGAAATGTTAGGAATTTTAGTCGTTTGTATAAGCCTCTCAAATTCATCGATTAATGAAACTAAATTTGGAGCTTTCACATATCTTGGATAATTTTCCAGACACCTGAATGAAAACCTTTGACTGTTGATGTACTTGTCAAACAAAAAGTGATCAACTTTCCACTTCACAATCCAATATATTACAAACTTGATTATTGCAACAGATTTGATCAATTCATATGTTACATCCTTAGATGAAAATGGTTTTAAAAGGTCAGTATTCATCAGATGTGATAAAACATAGTTGATTCCAAAGTTGTTTTGTATTTTACACTGATAGTGATGGTAATCCTACAAAAATGTTCGTGATAAAGTTACATACGTATTTTTGAATTTGGTGAATTACAGTTCAACAGACTACTACATAAATTCAAGGGTCATCGGAACTAGGGCAACTGAGTTGGCCACTTTTCTTTACCATTATATCAACAGCCGCTTAATTTTAATGACCATTCGATGACTGAAAATTCTAAAATTAATGATACTAGTATTTTTCAATCTAGTGTTACTAGACTAGAAGAAACTGAAGGTTTTAGATAATGGGAACATTTAGTTAAGTATAGAAAAGACACCCTTTTTGTCCTATCCTAAAGTTGTACTGTCACTCATTTTATTCTAGCTACGCGACTGAATATTCTACATTTAAGAATCAAACCTCCCAACTCTGTAGAACAACAATAATCAGGCTTTCTGCTTGGATTTTTTCTTTTGAATCCGAACATATTTTTGCTATGTGATCTCCAATCTGATTGTTTATGATTTCATACCTAGAAAAAGTAAATAAAATATCGAAATGTTAATATAATATTCTAAATCATAATAGTAATTTAAAATGTGTTCTAAAGCAATAAAGAAATATATACATACATGTATTTAATTAAATTACCTGCAATGTCTGAGTAGATATTGTAAGAGCATACAGCGAAGTGATGAAGAAGGATCAATATTTTTAGAATTGAACAAAGAAAGCTTACACATTGACTCTTTCCTGATATTAAATGCTTGATCGTTGAAAATAAATTCAATAAAATGATGTATAAAATCTTCATGAAATTGAGTAGCAGATGTAAAGATAATCTTCATTAAAATTTGAATAAAGAACTGTACAGCGTGATTTTGAAATTCCAACTCAAATAAGCATCGAAGACAGCTAAATTCATTTAAGATTAATTCATGCTCATTTAAGGTTAAATCACGCTGTTGAGGTGAAAACTGAAAATGTGTTAAAAAAGATCACTTTCGTATGAGAATGTGGAAATTTGTAGTTTTGCACCAAAACACTCCAAGACCTTTTTAACCTAACATACACACTTGGTTCAATAACTTTGAATTCAAACTTTGATAAAATTTTCTCAACCTCAAATTCTTGGTAACACAAAAGGTATTCATTAAGTGACATTATTACTTGAAAATACATTTTTCAAAAATCGAAACCAGTCATTTGTGAAGAGACTCTGTGTGTATTTTTGTCCTGGGATTATGGATACCTTAGAGTTTTGCTACTACCAAAGATTTGAGGTTGGGAATTTTGTCTAAATTTGAATTTGAAGTTGTTGAGGGAAAAGTGGGCATTTTGGGTAAAAATTGCCTCCTCTAGTGCTTGGAGGGGTTTGGTGTAAAATTACAAATTTCAACGTCATTCCCGTCCAAACTTTTTGCAATTTCTGCAGTTTTGACCTCTACGCCGTGATTTGTCTTAAATTTTAATTCATACATAATCTAACGATATCCTTACTATTAACCTCGGTGAATAATTATCCCCTGAATCGCTTGGGCTTTTTCTATTTATAGTAAATACCCTGAATTTTTATGGCTTACCGCCCTAAAAGGCTTAAACCGGAAATGGCGCAACACATTATAGGGGCAAAGGAGGTTAATATATATATATATAAGCATGCTTCGCGTTCTTGCCTTGCGGGGTTGGCGGACACTGTGTCCGCGGATGCACACTGTTGGCGCCTAGGCTCACAGTTATTTATAATATGGTGGATGACATCTCTAAATACGTCTGTCTTATGTTTTAATAGATATCACTCGAAAAATCACCAAATTTGTCTATTTTTCAGTTTTAATGCGTAATGATGACGTCATGACTAAATGGAGTGTCTTCATTTTTGATAATAGTTGCCTCATATGTGAAGCATCTTAATATACACATTCTAATAAAATTTCAGTCTTCTATCACCTAAAACGACCGAGTTATAGTCGAAAAACTGAAATGTCTGATAATGTCGACTCATCATGGAATTATGACGTCATTGTCACCATTTTATTACAGTAGAGTTCGCTTATTAGCAAGTCGTGTTTTGCACGAGAAAAGCTTGCTTATAGGCGAACTTGCTAATAAGGGAACATAATTAATACTTATACATTTTGGTCCATTGGGACCTTAAAAAACTTGCTAATATAAGCGAATCTTGCTAATAAGGCAATTGCTAATAAGCGAACTCTATTGTATTAGGAATTTCAGTTTTTCAATAATAACTCAGCTATTTCAAGTGATAAAAACCTGAAATTTGAATAGTCAATGTAGATTAATATTCCTCACATATGATACAACTATCATCAAAAAATAAAGACGCATCATTCTGTTATGACGTCATTATTACGCATCAAAATTTGAAAATTTGATAAATTTTGTGATTTTTCGAGTGATAACAATTATAACAGTAAGTCTGCAGAGATGTTATCTACCTTATAATTAAGCCCAGGCGGCCAATGGGACACAGTGTCCGCTAGCCGCGCAACGCAAGCAAGAAAGCGCACTTGTATATACGTATATACAGTAGAACTCGGTTAGTACGTACCCACTCGGATAATACGTTCTTAAATCTATATTATAGAATATAGATGGATTTTAGTTCAGAGAAATAAGTACCTACTAAACCGTACTTATTTCTCTGAACCAAAATCCATCTATATTCTATAATATAGATTTCTACGACTTAGTACAAACTCGGCTAGTACGTACTTACAGATAGTACGTATTAATAATTCCTTCCCGAAAGGGTATGTCTTATCTAGGTTCTACTATATATAAACATTCACTAATTCGATTTCAAGTTAATCCCTACTCGAAATAATTGGTTTCTAATCACATTATATATGCTTGTATGAATAATTTGACAGTGTACAATACTTGATTCATTTTAAAAAATATAATGTGTGCAAAATATAATGTATATTAATCACCTGGAACCTTCTTTCGATGTTTCGCATTTGTGATTTAAATCTTCTACTTTTAATGACCTAATAAGATAAGTTGTAACTCAGTATTCGACTAAAAATGTTCATTTTGTGATTTAGTGTGAATATTTGCTTGGGTGTTTGAATTGATTAAAGAGTTAAAATGCTACTATTAGAGCATCAAATGTCATCATCCATGATGATGAAGCAATATTATTGAAACGATTAATAATGTAGAGAATGTTATTATGTATGTGTTCGTCCATTTTAGCGAGTGTAGCATTTATTGATGTTTTCAAGCAAACAATCAACTTACAAAATTCCTTTGTTCATGGAGTTGAGGGTATCCAAGATGGACTGGGTACTTTCTGGGGAATGAAAATTTACTTCTCGAGGAGAAATCTGTGAAACATAAAATGTGTTATTATAGTAAATTTGTATATATTTCATAATTTATGTTAAAATTGATTTTGTAGGGGTCAAACTATAAATAGAATTGGCTCCATGGCTAAGGGTTGAAAATCCTCGATTCTACCTAGAGTTTCTCTAGTTATAGTCTAGACCTCGAATTTATAGGACTTCACTAGTATATGATTTAAAGTTGAAATGATGCAGCCCATTCCTGGAAAATCCCATCTGTAGCGGATTGATTCAAGAAACTGCCAGGCACAGAGAACTGATTTTTGTTTTTTTAGTCTTTTAGCTAACTAAGTTCCACAAAGACTTCATACGGAAATGACGGCTCATCATAGAATTATGCCATCATGACATCTTTTTTATAATTAGAAATTTCAGTTTTTCGACTATAACTCAGCCATTTTAGGTGCTATTATGGAAGGCTGAAATTTTAATAACATACGATACAACTGTTATCAAAAAAATGATTATTACAATGATGACATCATTACGCATCAAAAATTGAAAGTTTGACAAATTTGGCGATTTTTTGATTGATATCGATTTAACAGTAAGTCAGACGTACAAGGTTTTAGAGATAATATTATCTACCTTATAATTAATCAATGTGAGCCTAGCCACTCAAAGAACGCTTCTGGCAGACACAAAGCGTCCGCCAGCCCCGCTCCGCAAAAAAGCGAATTCTTATATTCATGTAATTTGACAAATAAATTTATGAATATTGTTGACAATTACTGTTGTTGTCTGTTAACCGGTTGTTTAAACAGTTCAATTATTCTAATTTCATCCGAAACTAGAGTTTCAATATCATTTATTGATGTTGGATTTACATTCAACTTTAGGGATATTCTCATCCTTAATTACCGTTATAAAAGTACGTTTCTTAAAATTCAATAAATTTGCATTTGCAGGATGTCATTATTCAATGAGTAAGCATTTTAAATATTTTTCGAACTAAAATAAATAAGAAGTTATTGTACATCTTCTATAACTACCTTTGATATAGTATTGAAGGCTGTCTCAAATATAGAAATTGACTGAATCCGGACCGTATTAGTCTTCGAATTTATCTCTTTAAATGCGCTCTCAGTTAGAAAATGAGTGATAAATAGATGTACGCACTGAATACACCGCCATTTGTTCCTACATAGAATCGAGTACAATAAATAGCATAGTATCCTTGTCATGTGTCAACAAATATTTTAATTTTGAAACATTATATCTTAAGAATGCATCATTTTAATAGTATACACATACCTGAGAAGATTAATCTCTTCTGAAAAACTTTTGAAAAAAGTCCAATTCTCTTCAATCAAGCAGCTGTAGCGTGTAAATCTTTCTAACCATTTTGGATCATTCACTTGCAATTTTGAAATGTCTTCCCAGCAAGTATTAACCAAATCCTTGAAAATTTCGAAGTCGATGTTTTGCAACTTAGAATAATTGCTTGGTATCGATAGGCAATTATCAGACAGAATAGGGTGACCTTTAGGAAATTTAAATCCATTATTAAAGGCCTCATTAATGAAGAAAACTCTCTCTTTCACGATAGAATATGCTATGTGGATACTGGGTATATTATAGTCTGGGAGCTTTTGAAAGAAATCTTCCTGATCTTGGTTGTTTGTTCCTCTGTGTTTGGAAGCAGTAATAGACATGAGAATAAATAAGCACTATAAAATAGAAATGTAATCAAGTTTTTTAATACAATATGTTAATAGTAAATCTTTTTTTGTACACTTTCTATTCACCATTAAAAATAAATAAATTTTAGTTAGAAATTACTTGGTATTGCTGCACTTCTTCTTTACTCTCCATCATATGAAATAATAGAAAGTCCCTAAGATAGTCAGCATTGAGGGAAAATGCCTTTTTACTTTCCTTCTGCACGAAAGACATCATCTTTCCGATTGGTGATTGATTAAAATTATCTTCAAATATCTTACACGTCTCCTTTATTCCTAAAATAAATTCAATGAATATATAATGAAATGAAGATAAAACTTTATGTGGACAACCATTAACAATATATCACTTGTATTTTAACATGCATTTTAACATTTACTGCATTATAGATGTGATATTACAATGTACTATAGAATAATAATTTCAAATTGTCATATTCTACATTACACATCGCTCGAAGGTGTACGAGGATTTTGATTGTCTAGGAAGAAAGTCACTACGGCTGAATGTGCCCAATCTTAAACCTCATTGAAAAATGTGGAAAATATTCGACATTATTCATCTAAGCGGGAATTTTAGGTGAAAGAAGGGCTTACAAGAAAATTCCTCTCATACCACAAATTATTAGGGAGAAAACTCACTGATCACTGAAAGAATGGGATGTGTTTCCACATTATAGGGTTGGTGTGACACAACGTAAAATATTGCATTACCAGCTAAAAATGTGGAAGCACAATCCCGTTTGTGAGACTTTCTTTTGATTTGTGTTTTAAATTCTTACTTCATTGTCCCCTTGCACAGTACTTAATAATTTGCTCATTGAAAAGAATTATAGTAATACACGATGGTGTACTTAATTAGTGAATCTAATTTACTTACCAAGGTTTGTATTCATGTCACTAAAAAGACGATCAACTTGTTGATATATTATTGTAAAGAATGGAAATTGATTGGTATTTAGCAGACACTTTTTAGAATTATTTAGAACTTTTAGCGAAGAATCGTTAATTAAGGAATTCCAGTGTAATATTCTTTCATCTTGATAAATATGTTCCCAAGCAAGCTTAGTACATGGTAGATCCAGAAAGATCAGATTCAAATTATCATTTGTGTCAATGATGGATAATATATCGCTAAACAATGGCGTAATAAGATCATCGATATGTGAAGAGAGAGCCTTCGCGAAAGTAGTCGAGACTGTAGAAAAATCGGATTTTAAAGCTGCAATACAAGACCACTCCCTGCTGTATCTTAAATTAGAACTCCAGTTCAATAGGTTAGAAACAATCTCGCATGTTAAATCAGCAATTTCTAGAAAAAAATGCTAGTGTGAGAATAGTTTCAAAATGTTATGTACTCACAAAAACCGTAATTTATGAAATTTATTAAGTATCATTCGCACATAAAAAGCTACAATATAATTTTAAAATATTACGCAAATAAGTTGCAAATTGTGAGAAAATCAGAATATATAGATTTTGTAGGATAAAAAGGATTAATCTACAGTAGATGGCATCTCTACCAATAAAGACATATTTCATAAGGAAGGAGCTGCACTTAATTGGAATAATAACCTTAAATATTCCGCATAGAGACAAATACAGCCCATGGTCCGTCCTATATGAATACTATGTATAAGTAAAATACAGAAAAAAGCTGATAAAACAAAGAGAGAGTTTGAATACCTGTAAACTGAGGTAGTTTCAAAAGATGAACAATATAATTGATTCTATCTGCATTTCTACTATTCAATCTACAAACAGCCTCTTGTATACATCTGACCAATCTCCTCTTTTGAAATTTATATTTGTCTGTACTGATTGATTCACCCTAGGAGAAATATAGAATTATTTTTTGATTCGTGTGATAATTTTAATATAGAATATACTAAAATGTTTTAACAGAAGTCCCTGAATGTTTGCTGAGGTTTACCACTAAAGGCGAAAATTATACATGATGGCAATGAATTACCTATGGTGGCTCAGGCTGATAAAATTGTTCATTGAATTGGGTAATTTATTGGTTATGTTCAACTATGACTAATTCGAATGTGTAGATTTCGAATCTGAAATCAGATTTTTAGTATCTCTTTGAATTTGAACATATTGCCCTTCATGAAATACTCCGATTTAGTATTATTTGTATGCGAAAGAATCAAGTGTTGAAATACTTTTGTCCGCTCAGTGTATATATTGTTTATATTAAAAAGAAAATCCCAAAATAGGTTAGATCGAGTAACTCCAGGCGCCCGTAGGGTGACTCTGAGGACACGCACTGTCTGCAAGCCGCGTAGCGGAAGCAAGCGAAGCGCGCTTGTATTTATATATATCCCTACTTGGACTTGGGGTACAAAGTATACATAAATAGAAAATCCCACTTTCATTTTCACTTTCAATTCACTTTCAATTAACTTTCACTTTCACTTCAACATTCCGAGTCCAAGTAGGGATATAAATATATATGTATATACATATATATATATATCTGTAACGAATTGATTGAAGAAACTGTCAGGCTCAGAAAGCTGATTTTTGGCATGTGGGAGTCTTTTTGGTAATTGCTCCACTAAGTTCTGAGTTCAGACGAAAATGTCGACTCATCATGGAATTATGACGTCATTGTCACATTTTAAAAAGTTATACAGTTATTCGAGCATAACTCAGCCATTATAGGAGACAAGCGCGCTTCGCTTGCTTGCGCTGCGGGTGGACACTTTGTGTCCGCTGGAGGCTCCCTTCGGTCTCCTGGAGTCACATTAGTTAATTATATGGGAGATAGCATCTCTAAGTATGTCCATATTATAAAATCGATATCACTCGAAGAATCACCAAATTTTTCAATTTTTAAAATTTTGATGGATAATGATGACGTCATAACGGAGTGATGAGTCATCATCTTTTGACGATAGTCCCATCATATCTGAGGTATGTTAGTATACACATTCTCTTAAAATTTCAGCCTTCTATCACCTAAAATGGCTGAGTTATGGTCGAAAAACTGAAATTTCTAATTACAGTACACCCTCGCTAACCCGAACAGCTCTGTTCCAATGTTCGAAAAAATCGTTCGGATTAGTGAATTTGTTCCGATTACTGAAATAACACTAATTCAATAGGGCATTGATTATAATAAATTTGTATTGTTAGAATATTAAGGATATTATTCCGCTATGATTGCTTATTTAACGAGGTTTCTCAGTCTTAATGTTAAATTTAAGTTTATAAACGTTTATTCAAATCATAGAGGCGAATAAAATTATAATTTGGGTGTTCGGATTTTAAGAATGAAGTGTTCGGATTAGCGAGGGTTCGGATTGGCGAGGTTCGGACTAGCGAGGGTGTACTGTATATAAAAGGTGACAATGACGTCATAATTCCATGATGAGTCGACATTTTCGTCTGAGCTCAGAACTTACTGGAGTCATAGCCAAAAGACTCCCACATGCCAAAAATCAGCTTTTTGTGCTTTGCAGTTTTTTCAATCATTTCGTTACATATATATATATATATATACACTCGAACCTCTCTTATCCGGGGGCAGTGCCGGACCGGAGGGTGCCCGGATATCGGAGGTCGGGATAAGAGAGGTGCCCGTAACTCAGAAATCAACTTGAATAGCAGTTTATAGTGTTAAAACTGTCAATTTGTATGATGGGTGAGTTTAAACAATATCTAGTGCCCGGAACTTAGAGGTTATCAAAATTTGAGTTCCGGATAAGAGAGGTGATTCTAAAATAGATATTGTATAAAGGAAAAGAAACTATTCCATTGCGATTGATTAATACATTTTAAGCAGTATTTATCCCTGAATATATTAGATGTCGCAATTATCTTCCAAATTCATTATCAAAGTTCATTAAATAATATTATATGATAGTGATTGCTGGAATTGTGGTTAATAATTGACTTGAAAATAGGACAATGCATATTAACTAAATGTCGAAAGGGCTGCCCGGTTGAGAGAGAGATATATAGATAGATATAGATATATAGAGAGATATATACGTATATATATATATATATATATACACTGCCTGAACAAAAGTATTCGTACACCCCATAATTCCCTATATAAATAGTTATAATACTGATTTATTTAGCGAGTCAAGGTATTTAATTGGTAAGAGATACGCTTAATTAAACTTCAAATTCGAATTCTCCATATTTAAATTACCCACTTTATAAGTTTTCAACTTAATTACTCTTCTTCAAGATTAAGTGTTTTCAGCATTTGCTTTCCTATGCCACATGTCGCGAGTGATCACCATTGTATATTATGGCATTAATGATATGAGGTGGCACAGTTTGAAAATATTTAACCTTGTGGGAGTGTCAACAAGTTGAAAGATGAAAAAGGGAGCAATTCGAATTTGAAGTTAAATTAAGCGTATCTCTTACCAATTAAATACCTTGACTCGCTAAATAAATCAGTATTATAACTATTTGTATGGGGAATTAAGGGGTGTACGAATACTTTTGTTCAGGCAGTGTATATATACGTATATATATATATATATATATATATATATACATTCATCGAGTTTTAATAGTAAGGATAGAAGGCTGAAATTTTAATAGAGTCTGTATACTAACATACCACACATATGATGCAACTATCATCAAAAAATGATGACTCATCACTTTGTTATGACGTCATTATGGGACGCCGGAATTTGATCAACGAATAAGTAGGAATTTGACCAACAAATTTAAAGTTAGGAATTTGATCAACTGTTTTTCATAAGTAGGAATTTGACCAACGTACGAAGTAGGATTTTGACCAACAGTTTTTCATAAGTAGGAATTTGACCAACTGTTTGTTTTTATTTAACGCATTACTGTTATTTTAACATCACTTAACGGATTCACTGAAAATGCCTCAGATCACTTTCAATTTCAATTTGATCCAAACTTAAAACGCTTACTTTCACTTTGTTCTTATAACGTTTCCGTCCTAAAATGCCTGGTTTCGCTCTCATTTGGACACATTCCAACCTCAAAATGTCACTGTGTCACTGTGGTCAAATTCCTATTTCGTGCGTTGGTCAAATTCCTATTTCGTGCGTTGGTCAAATTCCCACTTCGTGCGTTGGTCAAATTCCTACTTATTCGTTGGTCAAATTCCGCGTTCCCGTCATTATTACGCATCAAAATTTTTAAAATTGATAAATTTGGTGATTTTTCGTGCATTATTGATTATAACTGTAGGATAGACGTATTTAGAGATTTTATCTCCCTTATAATTAACCAATGTGACCCCAGGCGACCGAAGGGAGCCTCCGGGGGACACAAAGTGCCCGCCAGCCGCGCAGCGCAAGCAAGCGAAGCGCGCTTCTATATATAGATATAGATATAGATATATAGATATACATTAGTTGAGTTTTAATAGTAAGAATTTTTGGTTATTAGATCTGGGTTATATAGTACATATTTTCAATACATTTTCAAGATATTTTGCGTTATGAACTAGAAGAGTACTAGAATCCATTAATGCATGCCGATTCAAAGTTAAACAAATTTATCTTATTCAAATCAATGAAATAAAATTAATTGTTGCAGAAACTTTGGCTGACTGTGCAAGTCAGTTGACTATATCACCAGCACTCATTTTAAGAACAATATCTTGATTAATATTAATCGTAAGAAATCACACTATCAAACGTACCGTATTATTGAAATGCTGATAATTGAATACTTGAGCAACAGAATTATTGGTAAGCTCATTGAATGGAGGTAACAAATAATGAGAAGAGTCTCGAAGTTCATCGATATAAACACTATCCCAATCTCCACCACAGAAGCTTGAGTGTTTTGAAAGACCCTGATGAAATAAAAATTGTGTGATGAAAACAAAATAATAATTTGAGTTTAGTTTCGCACTCATTTCTGTAATTATTTCCATCACTTTGTATTTAGCACATGACACGAGATCAAAGTTGGCTTGACCGTTTTCGCATTGAATAATGATAATTCCCTTTGATTCATGATTAGCTATGATTTGAATGTCTTCTTTGATTGCTAAAATGAATTCCCGTTCTGATGTAAACTGAGATAAATTTTGGAAGGTAATCTTGACTTCACTATATAATAATACATTTAGCTTAGTTCTCAATTTCTCAATATCAAATTCCGTCAGGAGAGTAGAATATGTTGTAATATAGGATAAATATGGAGTTGATTGGTTATGATACTCTCGAGTATTAGGCAATTCTTCCAAGTAGCTCGCAAGATCAAATAATTTGAGAGTACAGTAATCTTCGTAAATTTTATCAGCCTCTTCGGCTAACTGACTTTCGCGTATTCGAAGAATTGAATCTGGAGAAGCAATCTTCAATAACTCCAATTTGCAATAATCTAATATTTTCCCCATACTTTCCTTTTCCTTTCCCTTTAAACCTAAAATTCTTATTGAAGAGTAAACTATAAATGATGGAGTATCATTCTGAATCCCAATAAAACACTTATCCTGAGTATATTTATATGATGATTCATTAGAATCATTACTGTGAATAGTAACGAAATTCTGAACCCATTTGGACAAAGTAATGATGTTCTTCACAATAATGTCATCTTCAAGTATAGTAGAAAATGTCAAGTTATGCTTCTCTAGTCTGTTGATCAAAGGAGGTGGAAATCGGTCAAAGACAGTGTTTTTATCTGCAATGACTATCAATCTGAAGTCAGGATGTACTGGGCATTTAATTCGCTGCGAACCAATTCCGATATCCACCCAACTCTTGCCTAGAATATCAACATAGAAGAGATTGAGAAGCTCGTAAAGACTCTCATAAACATTGGACAAATTGGTCAATACTACGACTTTTCCGGTTTCCATGAATACTTTGATACGATTAATAGTGTGGCAAATGCCGAAGTATTCTTGATCGAGAGGAAAACTACTCCCAAATATCACTTTAGCATCGTTTTTTAAGATTTCTGAATGAAATAAAATATCTAAAGCAACGTAATTTTCTGTCAATAGAAGAAGATACCTTGACCTCTCCATTCTCTGCTTCTCTCTCTCTTCTTCGGGAAGATTCCATTTCGATTTGCCAAGTAAACTTGATCTAATTAGAGATAAAATATCTGAATGAGGACCAATTTCAGTACATCCTAGATCGGGTAGATCATGTTTAAAAACATCGATAACATTGATCCCGGTAATTCCTCCAAAGTTTCTCAATATCGCATGATTAAAAATTCTAGTGTTGAAAGTTCCATATTCCTTACAGAGTTGGTTCAGCATTTTAATAAGGTGATACAAGTCTCGAAGTCCAAAGTAATCCTTTAATCCTTCTTTTTGTTGCTTTTCAATTAATTTCAAATATCCTTTAGATAGGTTTGGGATGTTAGGGATAAGTTTACGCAAAGAATTGATATCTTCTTTTTCACTAGAATTAATTATTGATTGACCGGTATCCACAATATCTTCAAGTGTAGGATCTTCAAGCCGTAACATAATGCCCCGATTCATTTTAGCTGGATCAAGAGCCCAGTTGGACAAACCTATGAAAGCAATGTTTGGTCTTTGTCCATTTGTTTCGTTAATGCCATCTTCAAGGAGAGGATGAAGTATTTTGAGAGGTAAACTAGGAGAATCTTCAGCTAAACCGACTTCATCCAAAACGACACAAGCAACACAGTCAGCGGCACTCTCCTCTTGAATGGTCTGACAGCTTTCAAATAAGTTTTGAATTTCTTTGGATGTGGTCAATTGGCTGCATTGGTAAGATCGCATATAGACTTGTGTGTATTTTGCTATTTTATTTCCATCCAAGTTAAAATCTCCATTCAGTGAGTGGCTAATGATATGTTTTGCTAACGATTTGGATGTTCCTGGCTTACCAATAATGAATAATGGAATTTTCAATTGAATACAAACGAACATCATAAACAAATTCTCCTTCAATGCCTTATTTTTGCAATATGCTCTCCGATTGTCATTAAACTCACAAGAACGTCTTGGAATGCTTTTATCTCTTTGAAAATTAGGCTTGCATTTGTAATTTTATCCAGAGGATAATCGAATTTACTTGAAATTATCTTTATCAAAATCCTTTCTATTGACAAGTTTAGCTCTATAACACACTGCTATGGAGAGTATAAGACTTCGTGTATCCAAATTTATTCCAGTATCAATGCTTTTATCAATCTTAGGTAAAAGTTCTTGAAACCATAGCATAACTTTTAATGTTCGCTCAACATCTCTCAAACTAACGAAAGAACATTCATCATCTTTATCTCTCATGAACATTTGAGCAGATAATAGAACTGTCGCAATGGCATTGCTCAAAGGACTTGAACTTTTATCGTGGGGTAAGTGGGTGTCAACAATTTTCTGAATATAAGAACGCTCACTTTCAGGATCCAGTGTTCCAAAGTCCCAAACTAATGGTAATAGACTATCTGGTAATGGAAGAACTCGGTACACAAGTTCTCGTAGTGGGATTTTTCCAAAATGTTCCCTAACTTTATCACTTGTATTGAACATTCCTAGACCAGCAGAGGTTAGCTTTTTCAACATCTCTTCAGTGTGTTTTCTATAAGGATTGCATGCAGTTACGAACTGTAACCGTAAATCATTCGGAATTCTTACACCATCAATTCTTCTGTCGCAAAGAATCTCTTTTATCAAGCCAATCGAATAGCTAGTGTTCACTTCATCAAAGAAAAGGATTGTATCAATATTTTTGCTAGCATTCTCTTTTGCTAACTCTAGAGCTTTTTGATAATAGTCCATTATATCAGCTTTGTAGATTTCACCATGGATTTTGAAAATGATGAAATTCTGAATATCGCGACTTTTGGTTTGTAGTTGACACATAAAGTTAATCAAACGAGTTTTCCCGCAGCCTGTTTCACGCATCAAGATGACGGGAATGTTACTACGGAAACGCATCTGGATGGCGAGCATTTTTTTAAGATTGTCAATAGTGAGCACATAATAAGGATCAGGATCAATGGGAGATTGTATTCCTAGTACGTTAGCCAAAACGTTGATCATTTTCGATCGGTCCCATTTATTGCAATCATCTCCTAGATCTACTCTGTTCTTTTCAAGAACATTGTAGAGTGGTTTGCTAATTACCTTTTTCTCTTTTTGTGGATTCGAACCAAATACGTTTAATTGGTTCAAGTTTTTATCAATAGATATTCCAAAAAAAGTCATTGATTGCATATCTTCATTGAAAAAGATGTAAGGATTTTTCTTTTGTTCCCATTTTCTTTCAGAATCGATGCTATATCCTAAAAGTTCATCTGATAGTATAGAAGACTGTAACGAAATCCTGAGGGAAGGAGTTGTGAAATCTAAGGTCATTAGTATCAAACAATCAATTACAAACTTTTTGAATCCACGCCAGTTACTATCTAAATCAACTGATTGGCAATATACATTTTTCTCACAAGCTACTAATTGGTGATTCATGAAAGTGAGAAAGTGTTTCAGTTCACTCCAAGAAGGAGTTTCAAGTCTTAAATATTCCAATAGAAGTTTTAAATCAATTTTAGGACTATTTTTCGGATTAAATTTATATTTATCCATATTAGATCCTGATTTTAACTTAGAGAGATATTCATGGGTTCTTCTGTAAATATCAGATTTAGATTCAAGCTGATCAAATTTTGTCATCTGACACCCTAATAATGTTGACTTTTCCTCAATATTGATTGCTTCATTTGGTGATAAGCAATCCCAGGTAGGAAATATATCTAAAAAACGAACCAATTCGGGTGCTCGTGACTTTAAGTTGATTTCGATCATGTAATAATTGTCTTTACTACAGCGCCAAATATTTCCTGAATAATCGCAGAGAGTTCTTGTGACGAGAAGTTTGAATAAAAAGGGTATTAGTAGCTTATCGGAATCCGAGATGAGGTCAAAATGATATATTCTTCCATAATCACTCGCTAATTGCTGAGATTTTATGCAAGTTTGAACTACTTTATCTTCAAATCCCTCACCTTCGTGGATGGTAATGGTAGTATATATTGAAGGAATGTCTGGAGGATGAAAAATTGATTTCAATTCGTCCACCTGCCTTAATACGGTGAGAGACTTCCCATTGCCAGATGATTTAGAAGTTACAATTCTGATGTAACGTTT
Organism: Aphrocallistes beatrix; assembly: GCA_963281255.1. Lineage (NCBI taxonomy): Eukaryota > Metazoa > Porifera > Hexactinellida > Sceptrulophora > Aphrocallistidae > Aphrocallistes > Aphrocallistes beatrix. The sequence goes on along the minus strand of OY725492.1, from coordinate 600,767 downwards.
GTCTGGATCGACCTGCCAGGCTTGTCTTTTAGAGATTGTTTGATCAGAAGATTGGGAAATTATCTTAAAAACCATTTTTTTGTCAATGTGTTTATCTGACGGACTGATTCTTGTATACCTTGCAAAAGCAGTTGCCATATATGAAGATGTTTTGCATTCATCTGAACATATAAAAACTAAACGATAATTTGAGTTTTGATTCGATCGATTGGCATATTCTTTGAATAGTGTTAGGCTGCCAACAGCGACTTCATATCTCAATTTTTCAATGAAAGCAATGCAAAAAATATAAAAATATCGATCTTTTAAAGCGCGTCTCAAAAATATTTCAACTTCCTCCAAAGTTGTGTCTTCAGAGCATAGCAATACCTCATGAGTTTGAGGGAATTCAAAATCTGAATTAGATGGTATGTAAATGGATAGTAGACACGTTAAAATATTTGAACTTGTGACGAATAATAGGTTGGGTTCTGCTTCTTTAAATGTGGCTGGGAAATCTCTTCTTGCTTGATGCTTTGAATTAGTTGATAATTTTTCGAATATACTCTCCAAAGTATCTAGAGAATTTAGATTCGCTTTTGTTTCTTTTTCATAACTTTGCTGTAACTCTGATTTTGCACCTTCATCTGAGTCTGAAGATGCTGTTATTTGATAAGGGGCGCCAAATTTTTTAGTATGAATTTGACTAAATTCAAAATTATCACCAAAGAGATTGCACTTAGGAGACAAAATAGGATCCTCATCAGATTCTTGACGGTAAAGGGACG